>JAKSZP010011083.1:0-56309 GCA_022478985.1 Massospora cicadina
TACATCATAACTTGACGAATAACAATAAATGAGGATAATAATATATACAAACAATAAAGATGACGCACCCTAATTGGGACAAAGGCAGGCCTTTCATAGCACTAAGTACGCCCTTAATTGGGACATCTATGTTTAAGTGCTTAATAAATTGATTTCATTAATTGAACTCAAAATTCCACCTTAGTGCATTAATATTAGTGCACTAATTTAGGAGGTGCAATTTAGTTAATGTCATGAGACCATTTTGCACCCAAGTGGACCCATAATTGGCCATAATATGATTATATCATAGCCATTATTAGCTATGATATTGGGTTACTTAGATGCAATCAAAGTGGTTATGAGATAAATCTGATTTATCAGATTATGCAGATAAATCGGGAAGGATCAAATGATCCATCAATGGGAGTAATCTATTAGCAATGATGTTTTTCTTGAAGGGTTTATTTTTGAGTCAACTATCAAAATCTAACAAGGTCATCAGCCCAGGTATCTTGTGTGATTGACGCATAACAACGCAAATACTATTCCAAAATTTGGTTAACCCGCTTAGTTTGTCCATCAGACTGGTGATGGTATGCGGTGGATGTCAGGTGGTGATTTTTAAGATGATTAAAAGCTCATTCCAGAACCACGCTGTAAATTGGGGCCCACAGTAACTGATGATCTCCTGCGGGAGACCAAACATAGAGAACACATGGTGTACAAAGAGATGAGTGGTTTCTTTTGACGAGATCACAGAAGCATAGGGAATAAAGAGGGAGAATTTGGTGAAATGATTGACCACCACCATCACCGCCATATACACATTAGAACAGGGGAGTTTGACAATAAAGTCCACAGACACTGATGTCCATGGACCCTCCACCTATTGTAGGGGATGTAGGAGGCCATTTCTTTCTGAGTGGTCCGACTTGGCTCATGCACAGGTAATGCAATCAGCGATCCAGGTTGGAACTTCCTTAGTTAAGCCTGCCCACTTATAAGTCCACTTGATCAATTTGATGCATTTCTTGTTTCCCGGATGGCCAATTGTGGGAGGATCATGATGCGCATGAAACACCTCAGCTCTAAGGAGAGGAGGAACCCAAACCTGCGACCTAAAATAGATGAGACCCTTCACCAAGGAATACAAGGAATGTTTGTGGGAATGAAGGTTAATTGATTAAGTAACTCAACTCCTTTGGGGCAGGACATCTGAGCTGCCAAAATTTGTGAGATGAGCAGAGCATCAGAAGCTAACTCTACTGAAGCGACAACAGGTGGGACAATAGATAGAATTTGGGTGGTGAGGATCACAGTAACCAGGTCAACTTCCTCCAAGTCTTGGAACAATGGACCAGGTTGCGGCTAAGGAAATTGGGAAGCACATTTAATGCACCTTTCATAAATTCATATTTAAAGTTGTAATGCATAAGTCCCAATAGGTTTGAGCCTGCCTGTGTGCCAATTTTTGTGGTTTGCAGAAATATAAAAGAGCTTGGTGGTCCATACGCACAGTTAACTCATGCTGGGCACCCTGTAACAGGTACGCCAATGAGTCAGCGCCTATGCTACAGATTCCAATTCCTTATTGTATATGGCCCATGATTGCTCAGTTGAGGAAAATTTCCGGGAAAAGTAGGCAACCAGATGTTCTAAACCATTGTGATCCTGGAGCAGAACTGCCCCAACTGCTACTGCTGAAGCATCACAAGTGACAATATACAGTTTGGAGGGGTCTACATGTTTTAGTATAGGGGGTGATAATAATACTTCTTTAAATGACTCAAATGCCTGCTGACACTTGGGGGTCCAATGGAAAGGCACATTTTTACCCATGAGGGGGTGGAGTGGAGCAGCTAACTGGAAAAGGGGTGAGGAAAATTTTATTTAGGAAGATAATGGTACCCAAGAAACTCCATAATTGTTTCTGAGTTGTTGGAGTCAGCCACTCACGGATGGCATCCAAGTTGTTGAGCGGAATTGCATAACCATCTTTTAGAATCAGGTTCACGAGAAAGGTAACCTCCTCCTTTTATAAAACTCGCATTTCAAAAGCTTGACAAACAGTCCCGCCTTGTGCAAAGAAGCCATGATGCTTCTAAGACTTTAGCGTGTTGTTCAGGAGTTGGGGAATGAACCAAGATGTCATCAATATATGCAACCATGCATGTAAACTGGAGGTTGTACAGCACACTATTTATCATCCTCTGAAAGGTGGCTGGTGCGTTCTTCATCCCAAAGGGCATTACGCGGAACTGAAAGATACCTTGTTTGGTATGAATTGCATTAAGCCATTCTTGACCTTCCATTACCCATATTTTATTAAAGCATTGATGAGATCAATCTTGGAGAACACATGCGACTTTGAGATCACTTGACTGATAGTCTGCTCAAGGGGTAAAGGGTAGGGATCTCTCACTGTAATTTTATTTAGGTGACCATAATCCGCACAGGGATGGAGAGAACCATCGGCCTTCTTAGCAAAAACGATGGGGGAAGCAATTGATGATGTCTCTTTAAGCAACCATTCTTCTTAAGCATATCATCTAACCAGGTGTTAAGAGCAGACTCCTCTTCTGCCATGTGTGGATACAAAGGGCAGTTGATGTTCACCAACTGTAACGTTGTTCGGAATCCTAAGTCAAATTTAGTGTGAGGGGGAAGATGGTCCACCTTCTCAAAATTAAAGATACTTTGATAGCGCATCAATTCTTTAGGAAAATCAGATGGAAGGCCCAAAGGGGAGATGAGGGAAGTAATGGAGCTTCAGCCTTGTGTTTTCTTAAGGGTATTACTAAGGGAAATTCTCCCTCCGTTTGATCATTGGCAAATGACAACATATTTGACTCCATTTGAATCTTAACATGTTGCTGGCGTCACCAACCAACCAAGATAACCAGAAACACCTAGTTTGGCATTGCTGAGAACCAATCGCAAAAACTAAACTGATGTACTGTGAAAGAAAATGGCCGATGGACTAGATATGAGGTTTGGGAGGCTGAAGAAGCAACCATCACCAAAGGACCTACATCCAGATCGAGCTCCAATTGTTGAGCTAGTTCAACACTCATAAAATTGCCTGTAGCTCTGGTATCCACCAAAGTCTCAAAGGAAACATGATGGGACCCAACACTAATCTTCATGGGCAGTAAGAAGTAAGCGAAGTTCTCTTTATTTGCAGCTGTAGTTGAATCTGGCAATAAAGAAGAGATAATAGTAGGGTCAGGGGAGACCACTAGGTTCTTAGTGGGAGTAAGCCCTTCACAAGTCGGATTGTTAGAACATACTGACATGGGCACAATAGCCATGGCAACTATGGGATGTGGATTGGACATTTTGAGTGGTACTAGGCTAACATGGCCAGAGTAAAATTTCTTCACAACCTGGTTCAGCTGAAAAGAAGGGACCATTGCTGCACCAATATCCATGAGATAGGCTGAAATGGTTAGGAATAATGGTTGGTTGATTATGTCAGGTAAACAGCAAGTTAGAATTAGACCAGCCTGCCAACCTAGGTGCTGAAGCACCCAAACGGCAAACCAGGATGCCAGAGGCACTGCTGCTGGTACAACGGTTATGAAACTAGGAAGGAGTTCCGCCAATAATTGCAAATGAACCATAATCATGTATAGACACCTAGTAAAATACCAGAAGAACACGGCCATAAACCCTGAGAGGTGTAGAAATACCAGCGAAAAAGGCGGTTTGTTAAACAACTTAAAAAACTGAACTGGGGTGAGGATTTTTATTGGAAAAATAAGGAAGAAAATTGCCAGCAATTTTCTCAGTGCAAGGCAACTGATTAAATAGTGTTCAATTTTGGTGAGTCCAAACAGGGATCAGGTCCCTCAAATTCACCTAACCCAGAAATTTTTTTAGGAAATGGGGCAGATAACCTCATTAAGAACTGACAGCAAAGGATTTGGTGGCAGGCTGAGTTGCTGTCAGTTCGACTTTAAATGCCTAAACTGAGGCTCAACTGCATTTCCGTTAGTTAGCGTGACAGCATCTGGCCTGACGAGCAACAAGAAATCCCCAGGGCCACCCCACATAGGGGAGGTCCAAATTGGTTGGAAATGGGTTCAGGATGCCCAACCCACCCATGCCCAGTCGCTGGGATGTTCATTCAGTCAAATGAGTTATGTCAGCTGCAACTCCCAATTTGCTGGATAGGGGTTTTGAACTGTTGGCGATGGTTTCTGAAGATACCATCTGCACATCAGGGATCATCCTCAACGATTTCTAGAGGGGGTTGGTGTCAGTGATCATATTGGTGGCTGAGTTGAAACCACCCACAATTCCAGCTGATAATTTGACATTTGTCCCTTTTTTGGCATGCATTTTCCAATCATCCGTCTTTGATCCCATTGGTGTCAGACCCTTCAACTTTGATTCAGTGATCTCTGCGCAGATTTCTTTAATCTGGCTAACAAGTTTGACTGAGGTGAGTGAGGGTACCGGGGGGAGGAATCCAAAGAGAGAGGGCTGTTACTCAGCGCTTGTCTACCATGTGGGCGGAGTTGCACTGGTTAACGAGGGGTACAGTCGCCCTCTTTGGCCCCTTTTTATTCAAAAAGGGAAGAGCGCCTGATCTATTCACAGGGGACGTTTCCCTGGACTTACAACTACTTAAGTAATCTAACCATCTCATGTGATATGCTTTTAAAAGTCAGATGGCAAAACACAATGATAGTATTTTATCATAACATTAATAAAAAGTTAAAAAAGCTTTTAATAACATTCAGTCATAAGGCATATATCATGCACTTAAGGTTTTTACCATAAGGTAGAACTTGTATCATTTTTTATTAGTTTACATAAGATAATTAGTTTAATTTTACAATTTATAGCTTACCTTATAGTTTTTATAAGTTAGGGTAGCTAATCACCAAATATACAATACTTTAAACTATAAGCTTAGTTATCACTTTAAAAATCTATGTTGTACATCATTAAACAGCTTATATCAATTTATAAGATTTCTGAATAACGTAAAAGTTATCTGATTTAATGCAATAGCACTAGATACCATATGGTTAGTTCAAGCAGCTAAAACTTTGATGGATTATAGATGACAAAACATTATATTAACTTTACTTGTATAAATATCCATTTTGCAAAAATATCTATTAAAAGAGGCATATTTAATTATATAGAAATAAGCATTGACTTATTACATTATGTATTGTGATAGTAGTTTAATATTACAAAGTAAATTGACTATTACTATAACAATATAACTAATCCTCTAAATTAAGCCATAGCTTAATACAAATTATCTCTTAAAATCTAACTTATAAACTAAGACATTTTTTAGTAGATTAAGGCTATATTTATGTGAAATTTAATCTGAATGCATTATGAACCTAAGCTTAGTAGTGAAAGTCTGATGCTTATAATAAAGGCTTAATATTTTATTTATCTATATAAAGTAGTTTACATGTAAAGTTTTTTAATCTAAAAGAGTTTACTAGCCTAAATAACCCATAGTAGACTTATATGCTTATGGTTTTCACTTAAGAAAGTTATCATTTTGTACCTATGTAGAAAGCAATATATATAATTCTTAGATAAATTACTCTTATAGTTTCAAGGTAAGTTTATGCAACAAAAAATCACAATATATCATATTGTGTAACATAAAATTAATAAACTTAAGTTCATATGGATTTTTTAAGGCAATATAATTATCTAAGAGCTCCTTAAAAGATGATTTTATATAAATATGAACTTTGTAGAAGACTCAAATTGAGATTGTTCTTAGATGCTCTGTGATATCTAGATGTAAATTATATAGGCTTATTTATAGTGGTGATTACGATTACTTCTGAAATGATATTAATAATACAAGTAGGAAACACCTACTAATATAAATTAGTTTAACAATATTGTAAAAAGAAATCATAGATTTTTTTAAATTAAGTACAGCTATTGCATCCTATCCCATTGACTTTCAATCCTTTATCCTATGTAAACTCTTTTCATCATGGACTTAGTAACATCTTTAATCCTCCAGCTAACTATTAAAAAGCAAACTAGTAAAATAAGACTCTGATATGGTATCTTAAAGGTGTATAAACTAAAAGTTTTGTTTTTGATTTATGATACTATCTAGTATCAGTAAGATGTATTAATCTTATATATATACTTTAGTATCTTTTTGGCAGAAGAATTTGTAAAAATTATCCTAGATTTTATATAACAGTTTTGGCAGAATTCTTTCATTAAATTGACTTTACTATGTTATGTTAGAAAGATAGGATATAAAGAATAGTAGTCTAATATACTATAATAAACTCCCATCCCATGAGTGCTCTCACACCCTTACTATCAGCTATGTGCCATTACTTGGTAAAGGTTGGAGTTGTGTCCAAAGTGCCTCCTGACCCCCCCCTCACCATCCATCATGGTGGGATAGCAGTATCCACTCTTTGCCTAATAAGTGATTTATCTTTATTTTGTTCCATTTAATGTTTTTTATTCAATTTGGTTCATTTTTTTATTTTTTTTGCCCTTTGATTCTTTTGGTATTATCTGACGCCTATGATGGAAATTCCAGTATATACTCTCTAGTGAAGAATATTGGAGCGCCAATCATCCTTTCATGTTCCCCTTAGCAATTACCTTAGGGGGATCAAACAACTAGTAAATGCTATATACTTTAATTATTTTAGCTTTAATTTAGGGATAGCGCCTTATGATATAAAAATTCTTTCTATAGACTTGAGGGGATTTCAACGCATGAAAATATTTTCCCAGAAAAATAAAGGCTGAATCTAAGTCAAACTGTATTAAATGTAATTAGCTTCTCAGTCAGTAGATTGTTTAAGTCTTAATAAGCCATCACCAAGCTCAAATGGTACTCAAACAAATAATTGTCTAAATGTTACCAATCCTTTATAAAGTGAAAATAATTTAAAGTGATCTTGGTTTAAAATCCAAAGTTTAAAAGTCTGTACTCTCAATTATATAAGTGTTGTCAGGAAATCCAGCCCAATCTGAAAGTTTGATCACCTCTAATAGAAGGATTTGAACCTTATTTAAAGAATTGACTTGTACCGCTAAATGAGATTATCCCTCAATCAAATCAATCAGTAGGTCTATTTCAAACAGGTCATAATATGCTAAGGAAACCCAAAGAGCAAATCAGATTTAGATCTTGCCTTGAAATGTATTGGTGAATTTTCTAAATTAATGATACTTGATTTTCACTAAATTTGTTCAAAAGAAATAAACATGGTTACTTTTCTGGCTGCTAAATAAAGATTTAGTTATCACTACTATATAGCATAAGATAAAGTTATTTATCAATTAATGAGTTTGTCCCCTTAATTATAAATATAGTTTTTAAAGATTAATTCCTCATGCCTAGGTCTTCAGACGACCTGAACAAACTCTGTGACGGTTAGATATATTCCCTTGTCTTAAAAACTGGTGCTCCCTGCCATATACCTCACTATTTTCCCAGCAAACCTTGACAACCATAACCATAGAGGTAAACTATGCCACCCAGTTTATTGACCTAGAAAACTCCATGCAAGGGTTGAAACACCATATAATTGCCATTGAGCAGCAACAACTTGAATTTTGGGTGATAATTACTGAGATAAGAAGCAAAGTTAGGCAATTGAACTCAACTTGAGCCACTAAATTGGTATTAAATGCTGTCCATGAGCGGGTTGAATGTGTTAGCAGCGATTTACTTGTATTGCATCAACAAATAGATGTCATTTCATTGAATCCCTCACCATTACCAACTCTTCTCAGGACCAAGGTGTACCACCTACACCCATTAATGTAGTACACTACTTGCCTCCATCAATCATTCCAAATAAACCATCTTTAAGATAAATATGCCCTATGGGAAAGGAATTGTCATCTCCTTTTTGTGCTGCTAAATAGTGTCATGGAGGAAGCTACTGACTACCAATGGCTTAAACGCTTAAATGATTGCCTCAGCTAAATAGCACAAGATATAATGAAACCTCATTTAAAAACATGTCATACTTTGGAATGACGTAAAGGCTGCTCTGCTCAGGCATTTGAGAGTGATTTAATTCTTTCCAACCAAAAACAGGCGTTAATGGGGATTAGACTCAAGCAAGGGAAATCTAACAATGAGCTCACATATCAATTCCATCTTGATGTCTAATTTTAGTTGCGTGGAATTAGCTCACCTTGGAAGGTGTCATGTAGCATCTTTATCAGCGTGTAAATCGATGGCTAATATTTAGCTCTACATTAAGTCAGATAAGTATGATATGTCCTCATTACTGCACCTTAAAGAAGCCATATGAAGGTTCCACCCAATCTCCTTAAGAATGCGAACCCTCTCCATTTCCCTCTAAAGTTTGATCCACATTCCTAGCAAAACCCCTCTCAAATATAGAATATTTAATTTAATGTATCTACTGTAAACGTACCAACCTCACTATTGACAGATGCTACCATTTCCCTTGGAATAAGGCAACAAAAGATGGGCCCACTTAGGGCGTGAGGATCCCTCTGCTGATGAATCCCAAATGGCTCATCTTATCAGTTCCATACCTAGTATTTCCAGCTGCTTTGTCTTAGCTGCCTGATGAGGCTAAAGTTCAAACTTCTTCAAGCTAAAAAGCATATTATCTTCTTATTCATATATTGGACAATTACCAAAACAAAATTTTTAGTAAGCTCTGTTAGCATAAGCCAGGCCTTAAATGATAAAACTTTTGACCAGCTAGAAAAATCCAGAGTTTGGCCTATACAATATCCTTAGATAGACTTACTTAGAATACCTTCTAACTGCGCTTAACAGTTATTCCTAATTTCGAACTTCTGTTGCAGGAGTGGAGGTTGTATTCCATAAAGTTAAAGTTCTACCCATTTTAGACACTGATTTTGGGCAACGTTATATCCTCCTGACGCATTAAAAAATCAAAATGCCTCCTGATTTTAGCTAAAAGTCTAGATATGGAACAGCAGGAGATCAACTTGCTAAAGCTAATGGAGCATACTCAGATTTGCCTATAAATTTATGAAGCCTCTGATCACTGCTACTGCTATAGCTCTAGAAAATAGTATATGACTTATCATTGGAGTCCAATACTAAGAGAAGTTAATTGTATAATCAATTTATAAAAATAATATCTTTTTATTTTTTGGGCTATTGAGTGACTTTGCTATTCAATCTTCCAATTAAAAACAGAGGCCCTAAAGAAGCGTATATGCCTCATTGAGTATCCTACCACTATCTATTAGATAGAATACCAGAATCTAGGGCTATAAATAAAATTCCTACCAACATGATGCTGATTATTTTTTACTCTTTATTCCCCCATTCCCTTGTTAAAACTTTCAGTTCACAAGCCATGGTGGACACCAAGTTTGAAAATTGAAATTTTCCCAGAATCATGTTCTAGAATTATATGGACTCCTACTCCTTCTATCAATGAAGTATTGACCTGACCTGGTATTTTGGACCCTGAATATCAAAATTTCTCTCTGTCTTGTTGAGAAATTTAAGCCAAACAGACTTTTCAAGTTCCACGGCATGCCGTCATACCCTATGTCAAACTCTGTTCTTGTGATCAGATTATGAATGTAAACCATTTTGGCATTCTGCAAGTCTTAGGGTTTGAGCCTCCTAAAACAATCTTCTTAGTTTACAGTAAAATTGGGGACTTCATTCCTCCCAACCAACGCCAGAATGGTGTAGCGCTGCTAGAAGAATACAAAGATATATTTTCTGAGGGACTAGCAATTATGGTAAAAAAGCTTGGATAATCCACCAAGTGGAAACCAAATATCATACCCCTTCTAAAGGCTGAGCTTATTGTAAGCAAAATCTGTGGAGGCTCAAGCGGCCCTTGAGTTAAAAACTATTGGATGCCAGGATGCTGTTACTATCAAAAAGCCACTGGACTTCACCTCTTCCAATAATTTGTAAAAGATGGAGACCATCGAGCTGTAATAAATTATTGCCAATTGGATTCTATCACTCAAAAGGACAGTTACCCCCTTCCTTGTATAGATAGCTCCTTGCTGATAATGTCCAAATCAAAGCAATTTTGGCTTGGATCTTCCTAGTGGTTACTAGTAGATCGACTTGTCCCCAAGTATCTTGAAAAATGTGTCCTTATCTCTAGCAAAAGATTATCTAAACCTACATGAATGCCACAGGGGCTATGCGATGCCCCTGCTACTTTCCAAAGAGCCATGTCCTGGCTACTAGGGGAGTGAAAAAATCTTGTATGCTAGTTTACTTTGACAACGTAACAGTACTTACAAACTTTCACTGCTCACTTAGCTCACCTTAGAAATTTTTTCAATGACTACATCAATCTTCACTGAATAAAACTATCAAAGTTTTCACTGCTTCCAAAACGAAATGGACTTTCTGGTAAAAGAGGTAAGTCTAGAAGAAAGAGACACAATGGAAAACAAAATTACAGCCATCTCTCAAATGACCCGCCTAAGTACCTTTGAGATGTGAAAGTTTTCCTAGTAATAGTCAGAGCTATGAGCAATCTATTCCACATTTTTCAGATGCATCTAAACCTTTAATTTATTTGTTAAAAAAGAGATAACTTTACATAGGGAGAAGAACACCAACAATCCTTTAAGCTATTACCTTCAACCCTTGATCAAACCTCCTTACTTATACACCCTATTTTTTATAAACCTTTCTTATCTTTTACTGATTGTAGCAATACTGAAATAGGAGCTATAATTTCCCAACTTGATGAAAATTTAGTGGACTATCCCATTGCCTTTTACAGAAAAACCTTTTCTAAGGGTGAACTCAAACATAGTGTAATGCAATGGGAGTTCCTAACTGTTTAATGACCATCAAACATTAAAAACCCTAGCTAGTTGGGCCCCACTTCACCATAAATACTGACATGCC
Organism: Massospora cicadina; assembly: GCA_022478985.1. NCBI lineage: Eukaryota > Fungi > Entomophthoromycota > Entomophthoromycetes > Entomophthorales > Entomophthoraceae > Massospora > Massospora cicadina. The sequence goes on from JAKSZP010011083.1 coordinate 10,874, forward strand.
TCTTTGCGATGGCTTCAGCAAATATATGATCTTGAAGAGCTTTGACACGATGGGCACTAAATCTCCAAAATTATAATTTTTCAATAAATTCATCAGCCAGGGCAATAAATCAAAATATAGATTGTCTGTTCAGATTACATATTCTAACTTTAACAGAACCTAAGCAATATTGGCTCTACGTTCTCCTTACTAAACCTCAACTATGGGAAAATGAGCCCATCTTAGTTCGAAATAGCTATATAAAAGGTTGGAAGACATTCAAATCTGGTATGATCACATATACAAACTAGTATAAACCTAATGACTACCCTATGTCCATCCTTCTGAGTGCATGAATACTATCTTAGAAGGACATCTGTAAGTTGGTCATGGAGAAATATCAAAACATATCAATGCCTCATATTCTATTGCTACTGGGAAGAGGATGCTACACTCTTTAAAAAATGTGCTAGAGTCTTTCCTAGTATATAAAAAGCAAGCAAGCTCTACTCCTTGCACACCAAAATTAGTGATTCCTAAATCAAAACCCTTCCAAACAGTTAGTATTGATGATGTAGGCCCTCTATCTTGAGCATCCAATGGTCATTGGATCATCATAATAGCAGTTGACCATCTTGCTAAATGTTTTGAAGCCATTTCCCTTTCATTATCTTGGCAATAGAACCAGCTCATGTTTATGATAATATCATCACCCAACACGGATGTCCTAACACTATCCTCTCAGACATTAAAGAATTTTTGGTCATCATTGGAACAAGAATTAGATAATTAATTGATATACTCTGGTGTTCTCCACCAACTATCACCCTGCAATTAATGGGATGGTAGAGAGAGTTAATGCAACTCTAGTCTTAACCCTTTAGAAAACAGCCTTGACAAATCTAAGTTGCCACAATAATTATCCAGTGCTATTTTAGATTATTAAATTAGACTTACCAGATTTATCAAAATTGCCCCCTAACAAGATTTTTAAGTAATGAATCCCTAGTTACCATTCAAAGTACTTAATATATCAGATAATGTCTCAACCAAAACCACCAAAGTTACCATAAAGGTCATTGGTAATGAAATTATACGGCTTCAGGCATTGGCCTCAAATAATTTGTCTAGTAACACCACTAGGGAAACCACTCAGTTTAATGACAAACACGTTCCCCTGCATACTTATCAGCCATGTCATGGTTACACGACATCATTGAGGGCACAGACTGTAGGGACAAGGCTTGATGTCAGGAGGACAAAAAGGTCAAGTTTTTAAGGCTTCCCTGATTTAAAACATACCATGGACCAACAATGGGAACAGACAAGATATTCCCAGGTTGGTCCTGGGGATGTGCGCGATGTCCAACCTTGCAATACAGCCAGGGCGTTGAAACGCATCAGCTACATTCTTAATCCAGACGGTTCATTATGGTTGCTTGCAGAACAGGGTTTTGAAACCCGTTCCATTTATAATAGTGCCAAATTGGGACAAACTTGCTTACAATCTATATTTTGAGTTTGGACAATCTTAAGCTACAGAACCACATCAATAAGGAGTTTGCACCTATTGGTTCATTGAGGCTTAGCATCACTCTTGCATATTTACAATTCTTACCTTGATGTTTAATTATGATTTCTCAAGACCAACTTTTCTTGTTGGTCAACTTTCTAATAAAAATTTCCCATTGGTTTTACGTTTTTGGTATGGCTCCTTGGGCGAACCTGTGCACGGACCTCCTTGAGGAGGTCTTCAGCAATATTGGCCACTTTATTTTTAACAAAATTAACTTCAGTATCTGGTGCACCTCTGGACCTCCCTGGTCCCTTCCAGATTGAGGCACCCAAGTACCCCAGCACAGATACCCACTTGGTTATGGACTCCCCTTTGGAGTCCAACCAGGTTTTGCTGTTTATTTGTTATCTACTATTATACACTGCGTTGTACACCCTTGCCTGGATCTCTTTTGCTATGGAACCCTCCACAGTGCTCCCATTGTTAATAGTGACTAGTTCCCTTGCAGTGTGGATGTACATCTCACACCACCTCGCTGGGAATGAGAGAGTTATAGACACTTTCTTGACAAGACAGGTGGTTTCAACCTTTTTACCATCATCGTCCAGGTGGAATAGACAACAAGATAGTCTTTAATTGGTTGGGACCTTATAAAATGTCATTTATAGAAAGTAAAATTAACATTTAAATCTTGAGCTCACCCAGGGTACTGTGATGAATTAAGTACAACACCAATTAATACAATTTTATCCCCTACGCCAAAATCTAGAAGGGGCGTTGTCAGGATTCCAGTCTAATCTGAAAGTTTGGTCACCTCTAACAGTGTGGGATTTGAACCTGATCTAAAGGATTGACTAGCACCACTGTCAAGGATCATCCCAATTAAAAACAATTGGTAACTTTATTTCAAACAGGTCATAAGATGCCTCAGAAAAACCCAAAGAGCATATTAGATTTAGATCTTGTTTCAGAAGGTATTGGTGATTTTCCCCAAAAAAGATACTTGATTTCCCAGAATTTTGTTCCAAAAATGGTGCTACTTTTTGGCTTCATACCATTTTTTAAATATCACTAACCTTTAGCATAAAATAAGGCTATTTATCAATTATGGAGTATATCCCCTAGATGTATATTTATGATTTATATAAATTAATCTCCTCATTCCCAGGTATTTAGAAGACTCAAGAAACCCTGGGATGGTTAGATATATCCCCTTCATCATTAACACATGCCAACCTGGATCCTAAATACTTCAGTTGAAATAAAAATTTGATCAAAATATGAACGTTAATGAGTATGAAACATACCAACTGATCTGGTGGATTGATGTAATACTAACTTGAACCAATAATGAAAATTTAAAAGCAAGGTCGGATCCTAAGCCACACGCCTGTAACTAATCCACATGTCATTGGAAGAAGCAGAAGGCACGTCTGTTTCCACTTAATCCCTCCCTTACCCATGTGTTATAGTAAAATCTTTTTACATAAGGTATTGCGTGACTACTACTTTTAAAAGGGTTAAACCCTTTGAAATTCATTTATATGTAGGTTATATACACCCCCCAATATTAATAGATAAATGATCTTACAACAATAAAGCAAAATTTGCCTTAATATACTCCTGAGAGTTTCGAATCTGCTCCTTCCTAATCATGAGTTGGCACCTGCTCAACAGGCCTAACTCTTCACTAGGCCTTCAGCTTTTGTCTGCTAAGCTAACACATCTACTTGGCTTATCTTCTGTGATGACCTTTGGCCCCTCCTCTCTGCTAATTGTAACATACCAATTATATCACGTTAAGCTTATTGTATAAATTTAAAGTATCTTCACCAATGAGAATCTACCCCTTCAGAACTTCTACACCCTGGTCAGCTTGCCTTGTATAAAATAAATTATAATAATTATAATAATATATTATGATATCGATAGCCAGATTACCTTGAATAAGAATAAAAATATATAATTAACACAAACCTTGATTATTAAAAGATCATAGTATAACCTAATTAAATAACTATATATTTTGAAGCCTTGTATGATTAAGATTATAAAACATGCTGATGGAACTTTTTTCTATGGAAAATAGAAAGTGTTATGATTAAGGTTATTTTTGTATCAGTATAGTCAAATATTAAACTCAAATATGTTTTAGTCATATTTGAATCCCCAAGGATTAAATTCCTTAGGTTTGTGATGATAAAAGGAAAGGATGAATTATCAAATAATCAAATGCATTTACTTGACAAAAATTCTATGATGTTAATGTAGAAGTTAGAAGCTCTGAAAAAAGTATAAAAAATGGAATGGACCAGAAGAACAAATCAGGATGTCTAAACTTCAGACTGGTTGAAACAAAAAGTGAACAGTATTGTTGGCAATATGTACTCAGCGAAATTATAAGATATAAAATTTGTGAACCTTAGAAATTTTTTTCTCTCAACAGTTTTCTCCAAATTTACATGCTTGAACTCATGAGCAAATCACATAATGTGAAATATGTATATTCCCACCGATTTGTTTATTTGAATAAGATAAAAGATTATAGATAATTACTGGTTATATATAAATTATTTATACATTTAATTAAGTAATAATTCTATTTTCTGGTAAGGCGCTTACTTTTATGCTATCATATAAATAATTTTACTGGGACCCAAAAGCATAAAGTAATCTTTTTTACTAAAATAATTGTAGACCTTGTCTCTATTTAAGAACCCCAAAAAATAAAAAGAAGACCTTGCCAAGACCTGTGGCTTTTAAGATATCTTAAAAGATCAACAAGACTTGATGCTCATTAAAGGAGTAGTTTTTAGTCCTGAGGCCCACCCCTCTGTCTAGATCGTGCTATACACCTTTCAGGTCAAGAAAAGGCCCTAATTCCTCAGGAACACCCCATTTCCTCTAACCTGGTCTTGCACATGTACTATATGATCTCAATTACTGTTTTACCCTACTTGACCTCTCTCATCACCTATCTCAGTATTATTTTTGATAGTTTATAAAAGATTAATTTGTAAGAGTGGCTTGTCAAGGGCACATATGCAGGCCTCAGTGCGTAAACCAACTTTGGCTTTTCCTTAGAAAAGAGGGAAAACTAATTTATCCATAGGATAATTTCTAATCATTTACTTGCTCAGATACCCTTATTACATCTTATCCTCAGGATCAAGTATATTAGCACAACCTTAATGTGACAGGTCCTTCATAATTGAACGTGTTGTTAACTGGTATAAAATATAAACTTTAATATAGTTATATTATTTATAAATAACAGTCTCTCTGAAATTCTAGCGATTTCCCCCACCAATTAGTTTGCCTTGTAGAGCATAGTTGTTATAATTTTCTAAATTTAGGTGAAGCCTTAACTTTACACCTACATCTTATTTATTATTCTTATTGATCTCAATCTACAAAGGTGGTATGATAGATACCCTTTTAGGAAAGAAAACACAAAATAATCATTTTTTATGTTTTTCTTAACATAAACACTTTCAGTTCTACACACTAAGTCCAGCGTAGTTCTAACTTAGAAGCTATCACAGAATTAAGAGTTCTCAACTCTGTAAAATAGGCCTCAGCTTTTTGAGATCACCTCCTCATTATTCACAAACCACTTTACGTCAAGCCATTTTTTATATTCAAAAACAAAAAGAAATCATTAGGGGCTGAAACTGGAGTATTCAGTGGACGGGGCAGTAAATCAAATCATAAAGTTACCACTTTTTCCGTGGAAATTGCAAATGAGTGAGCTAGTGCATGTTCATGCTAAAAGAGAACATTTTAATCGCCTAAAGGGGGCTTTTTTTATTTAATTGAGTAATAAATATGTCCACAAAATCAGCATAGTACTGTCCTGTAATTTTCCTTTCTTTTTCTTAAATTTCTATTAAAATTATACCTTGTGAATCCCAAAAACGGTGACCATGACTTTTTCCAACCAATTAAAATTATCTTTGCTTTTTGGTGCACGTTTTCTGAGAAAACACTTTGTGCTGACTTAACTTCCATTTTCAGTGTGTAGTGATGAAGAAACGTCCCATCATTAGTTACCTATCACCTCAGAAACTCACTTAAATTACGCTTAAACATGGGCAAACAATGCTTTTAAATTTGTCACATGATTCCATTTTTAAATAAGCATCATCAAAAGCGGCACCCATCTCACCAATAGATTTCTCATGCCTAATTTTTCATGAAGAATATTTTGTACATGGTTAATTAATGTTTACATTGTCAACAATCTATACAATCTTTACCCAGCAGTCTGCTAACACAATATTATAAATTTGTCAACTATATCATCTTAGCCAATATAGTGGGACAACTTGGTGGTCTTTAATGAAGATGGATGTTCTTCCATGTTTTAACTCATCAAACCAACTCAGATGGTGGTCATTGAAGGAGATCAGTCCTTATAAACAGATTTTAGCTTTTTGAACTATAAAGTGACAGGGTTTCCGTTGGGACCATCTAGTACTAAAAAAAGTGACAGGGTTTCCCATACAAAAAGAAATTGAATGACTAAATGTTATTGTTCTATATCCAATGCAACAAAAAGCAACCTTTTCAAACTTTAATGAGCTCTCAAATAAAAACTACTGAATTAATAGCTCAAAATTTTGACAGGCCATATTTATTTAATTTTTTTTTGAGGTGAGCTGACCTGGGGATGATACTGCACTGATTAAGGGAAACAAAGAAATGGAAAAGGAGGATAAAATCTGGAAAACCTCCATGCGTGGTGTATGATAGGCCAGGAACTCCATGGACCGCCTTTGCTATTTGCTATCTCGGTTCAGGGCATTGGCGCGCAACGTCAACACAGTCATAATTGTCCCCTACCCAAAGTTCCTGTACTGGAATCGAACTTGGGGAGGGACAGGCCATATTTACACTGTTATATTAACATATGGTAGTGCAGATTTTATTCCGTGGTGCCCTCAGTATTCAAACAACATACTTATCATATTGCCCTTTTGTATTATTTGTTACTATTTTACTGATTGAAACCCTATTGGGATTAAGTGCAAAATTATTATTTACCTTAAGTTACATAGTACAAACAATTAATAAAACTAAACTGACAACTAAACAATTTGGGACAAATTACCTTCTCAGCCCTCCAGCAACTGATGATATTTTCATTCCACAGCAATCTAATTATTACCATGTTGTTAAACGCTCAATCATAGGGGCTAATACTCTGAATAATAAGAAACCCTCCAGAAAACCCCTAATGCAATGTAAACATATTAGTACTAATGATCTAATTAATCAGAACGAAGATCAAGTCATAACCAACATAGCCAGCAACCAAAATGTATGAACCTAAAGCCCTTTTTATAGAATTTAAGAGGCCTAAAATTCCTGTCAACGAGGTCATTATATACCCACTGACGGTCAAAATAATCTACTATCCTGTCAACATGACGTCAGAGGACTTGAGAGTATAACTTATTGGTTTACTGACTATGTGCACAACATTGCAGATGGTGCCTCAGAGGTACCCCTTTTAACTCTTGGATTTGACTGCTGATGATGAGATAGTTACAAAAAACCCATCTGAAAAATTTTACACATTTGTACAAAGGTGAGAGGTGACAATATTACAAAAGATGGGAAGTAAAATAATTTTGCAAGCTACAGCAATTAAGATAACTGATGTATCCAAGCATCTGCAACATCCACATAAGTCACGAAAATACCATGAGCAAACAGAGCAGAAGCCAAGCAGTCTCAATCAAGCCAGAGCTCCATATATTTAAGAAAGAAACACAGAAGATCTTAAGATCAAAGAAATAAACTTTTCTGGGATCAAAGCAAGCTTAAATGCATAATAACATTGTGATTAAGACCTGATTTTTTTAACCAAGTCAATACCTAAAAGCCCCTATTTACCAAATACTACATATACTTAATATATCTTAACAAAGTAACTTCTTTCACATAGTTTAATTTTACTGCTGTCATTATTATTTGATGAAAATAATGTCAAATGTAGATATATTGTTAAAAGTTTTGGACTTAGCTTTCTTGTCTGAAATGGCTGAGAGAGTTCTGGTGTGCTCAGGAGCAGCCCCGCTAATTTAATTTCAAAGCTTTAATACAGTTGGACACTATTGTAATTATGAGAAAGAGTCCCAGATGTGCAAGAAATAGACCTTACATTTTGGCTTTTGGTGGATTTATGACCAGACAAATAATTTATTTTCAGAGGCTCAACCCCAAATATCAGAACCCCCTGTGAGAGCGGTTCACTTTGGCAATAGCTGGTGCTCACTACAAGGGCACCACTAAGCGATTCAAAGATTTCTATGATTATACCATGGAGGTGTACCATGAAGAATTTCTAAGAAGACTTGACTTGGAGAGTATGTATCAAATGATCAACAGATTTATGATGCGTATAGATACCTTGAGTATTGAATTAATAAGAGTCAGACTGTCACCAACACAGAAAGAACTGAGGAGCAGGATATGATTAAAGTAAGAAATAAGTCAGAGTTCTTGGATAGTGATAACAACAAAATATACAGAGCCTAAACTCTATTTTTTAAAGTTAAAAATCATGATGACCAGTTGGATCATTTGAAAAAGGATGTAGATGCTATGCAAATGAATTGTATACCCATTATTGGACCGTTACCTACTTTGGAGGATGCACCACTAGTACCAACATACCAGCAATGGTAGTAAAATCTACACGTCATATTGAACCTAAAGGAGACCCTAATTTTAACCCATATTTTAAGACTTAGTTCAAACCTGGTGAGGGAACTATAGATAAACTTCAATCATCTTTACAAAATTAATATGGATGGAGCTAGTGACAAGCATGAAGCTCGCCATGTTCAAAAATGCTTGAGTAAAATAGCACAGGAGGTGCTTAGAGCTAAACTTCGCCCCATCACAATTGGGCTGAAGGTAAAGATATTCTTATTGCCAAACTTTAAATTGCACATCCTGTGCAATTTTATAAAGCTAAAATTTCTTACCATGAGAATAAGGAAATCACAATCAATTGTGGAATAGTAAATTGGTTTTATCATAAGACAAAAAAGCTTTGAACATGTGGACCCTTGGATCTATTCACCACAAAAGCCATCTTGCTTAGTTTACAGGGAATCACACTTATAACTTCTGATGCAACCACTCTGGACATAAAGCCTGCTGAATTTCTAAAGGCCATTAAGGAGGCCTTGATAGATGATAGATCCGTTTAAAAGATGGATTCAAGAAACCAGATTCATTGTAACCATCAGCAATGCTACCCCAATAGAAAGGCCATCTGCGATGCTAAAAGTAACAATGATAAGCCTAAGGATAAGGTTACCACCCAGTAGAGGAGAAGTACCTGAATTCTGAGAACTTTAACTTCAACAACTGTCAGCACTAAGGACACTCCTTGCGAGGCTTCTATAACCTAAAAGTAAAAAGAAAGATGAACCTAAAGTGAAGGTTGCAGGATTAGTCAATTTGGCTGTAAACCAAAAAATGGAATTGATGAAAAGTATTCTGGGTCACAGGTTATTCAGGATATTATCTCGTCAGAGCATCAAATAAAGAGGCTTTGCCCGCTTGGCTCAAAACTAACTCAGCTAAGTTTGAGCCTACTGAGCATTAATACTTGGCTCAAGATTCTAAGCATACTCAGTAATTAACATTATCACGGGTGGCTTGGTTTCACGGATACTATGGTTAAGAAACTTTTAGTTTAAGATCATGATTCAACCAAGGCTTGCAAGGAGTCCTTCCTCCCTGAGGAGTTAGGGGCTTCAGTCAGAAAGCCAGTATCATTCTTACTGCGAGAATTACTATTTCAAGAGCACTATGAAAGTAGAAGTCACTATACACGATTTTAAAGACTTAGCAGTTCTGGACACTGGCGCTCCAGTTAACATTATGTCTTCCAAGCTCATGAGGAGGTTAAAATATACAAACATTGATTCAAAAGATGTATTAGAACTAACTGGCCTGAGTCAACAAAAAACTAGGAGACTATCATGTGTTGACCTTAAAAATTGGATGAAGTATTGTCTGCTCCAACTATAATGCTTGAAAATAACCATAATGATTTCCTCCTAGGAATGCAGTTCCTGTCAAGTTTGAGAATAATTTGATTCTGACCAGAGTTCAGCCAATATTCTCTACTACTAGATGCCACTTGTGTTCCAAGGCAAGATTAAGGAGCAGAAGAAGTAAGTGCGCTTTTTCAAAACAGTGAAATAAATTTATCTGGTCAGTACCACCCTGAAGAAAAAGGGAATGAAGCTTCTACGAAAACTGCAGAAGAATTAGCTGGTGTACCTTTGTACGCTAGTAGGGAGATGGACCCACTGACAGATTAACATAAAATCATGTTGGTCAACATCAGCATTGATTTATCTTGACGTATGATGTCCAAAGTTTACTGCCCCAAAGGAGTTAGAGAACAGGAAGCCATAGGGATTCCTTGATTCTATGACTCTGCCTACCAAGGAGAAGTCAAAGAACTCTTTGTAAATATTGTCAAGCACCTTGTCAAGATTAAAAAGTCAAACCATTGCTAAAGAGAAGATTTACCACTACTCCAACGTTGAATCAGTTTGCACTATTGCCCAGAATTAAAAATATTAGGCTTCAGGAGACAACCACACAAGAATATGAACTAAACAAACTCTTAAATTAATAATTGAATATCCTCAGCAGCAGGCCTAACGATTATGGCTTGTTCAAGGGAGGTGTTCACATGGTTGACACTGGGAGCTTCATTCCATTTCCAATCAAGGCCATACCATTGTTCCAAGAATGAAGAAAAAGTCATATCAAAAGAAAAACAGTTTTTTGGCTGAGGGCCTGGTACACCCTTCCAAGAGTCCCTGGGAGTCGCCCTTATGTTGGTCAGAAAGATCGTTGGGACTTACCAAATAGTCATGTACTACCAAAGGTTATACAACCCAAAAAAGAAAACTATTATCCTTACTGAGTATCTATGATGCCTTGAAACAGCTTGGAGGATTGCGATACTTCTCAGCTATGGACTTGGCAAGTAGTATTGTAAGATGGAACAACCATCAGAAGACCAAGGGAAGTGTGCACTTATCACTAGTCATGGTCTGTTTGAACCAACCCATATGCCACAGGGATCGTGCAACGCCCTGTCTATGTTCCAAAAAGTGATGGATCAGATTTTTGGAGATCAAAAAATGTCATGTGCTGATTTACTTGGATGATATCATGGTGCTTAGAAAGATGCTCGAGATTATCTGACAAACCTAAAAGAGGTTTTTGCTTAGGTTTGAGATAATAATCAAGCTGAAAAAAGCAAGTGCTCATTCCTGAAGAGCCAGTTGTAATTCCTCATCCTTGATGTGGATTATAATTAATCAAGCCTCAGCTATTAAGGCTGAAGCCCTTTCCAGTATGAGATCCTCCAAGTGCATGAGAGCCATTCAAGTGTTCTTGGGAATTGTGAGTTATTACTGCCAATTTTAAAAAAAATCTCATACATTGCTGAGCAACTTTAACACATACTCAAAAAAGGAGTTCTATTAAATTTTGAAATAGATAAGAAGATGCTTTTAATCAGAACAACAGAAGCTAGTGGAAACATGATCTTGATATATATAGATTTTGTGAATACCTTCTACACTCATACAGACACCAGAAATATGGATATGGGTGCTATGTTAGCACTGTTAACGAGGAAGGAGTAGATCATCCAAAAAGTTCTACTTAAAGAAATTTACCAGAGCAGAGCGCAAATACACAGTTACAGAGCATGAGTGCCTAATAGTGATCAGAAAAGTATTCCATTACTGACCCTATGTTTACATAGTAAAATTCAAAGTTATTACAGATCACACCTCTGAGATGGCCAATGAACAAAAACTGATCCGTATAAAAGACCAGCAAGATGAGCTTTTCAGCTGCAAAGAATCAACTTTGAGATCCTGCTTTAGGCAGAAGAGAAGAACCTGAACATACATGGCTTGTTATAATTGCCCATTTTCCATTTGCAAGATCTTGAGAGTGATATAACCTATGAGCTTAGTAAAAATCAGAAGGGTAATGGAAGGAAGATGATGAAGCAGGTGTTGAAACTGATGCAAGAGCGTCAGATTCCAACTGCATAGGTAGATAAGCCAACAACAAGGTTATTTTAAATAGACAATACTTTGATCAAAAAGCTCACAAAAGGAAAGACAAAATTCAGAAATAGCGGTTTTTTTAAGTAAATCAGCGAGAACCTAGTAGTTCAAGTACTTCCAAAGGCTCATGGGACTTGCTTTAGTAATTTTCTTAGTATGCCGATAATTCTTAACTTTCCCAAAAAGCACCCTCTCTCATTTTCAATACTTTTTAGATATGACCGTTCTACTAGCGTTCTCATTGGTGCTTCTCTAGTTACCAAGAAGCACTACAAGATAGGTATATTAAAGTGACGACATCCATATTGGTCAAATTAGCTAAAAGTTATAGGACGGAATAAGTTCCTTCTAAAACATTAATCTGCCAAACTTACTAAAACCATGGCTGAATGGCCTAAACAGATAATAATGATCATTTTAATGATGTTTTGCATTAACATGGGATGATAAGGAGTAATTCCTTTGCATGGAATGAGAATCAATAAAAGTATTAAGGGCACGGCGTTGGAAGCCAAAGAGTAAGTAATTAGGGATGGGCCAGTGGGGTTCAGGGATCCATTGAGTATAGTACTACATTAGGGTACTACTTATAAAAACAGGGGCATTGAGGCATACGGCTACTTCTCTCAAAACTTCTATCTAGTTATTAGGTACATAATGAATATAATATATAATTATATGTTATCCAGATGGATGGTCAAGCCCAATTACAGCAGAGGGTAAAAATACTGAAGAGCTATTCAGAGTGATGATATGTTAAAATGGACAGCCAGAAAAACAATTACAGAATAATTGGCTACCTCACATGAAGATGAGAAAATAGAGTGTTAAATTTTTCTTTCACATTGATAGCTATAATAAAAGCCAAATTCAGATTTTTAAAAAATACAAAAACATAACCGCTAAAATGATCATAAAAAATTTAAAAATGTCAATCAGTTTTGATGACCACTGCTTCAGCATGGGGCGGTGGTGCGCCGCCTGTTGATGTGTGCTTTGACCATCACTGAAGCATGCCCAGGCTTGCTCCGCTAGCCCTCCCAATGCTACTGGGCCTTATGTCCCTCCTCAGGACTTAAACACCACTTTGCAAGCTCCCAGGTGGTGATCTGGAGCCCTTTGGTGCTCCCACGGAGCAATTTGCGTTTTGGCCTCCAGGTAAAATATGGGAATCTATTCCAAATGTGAGCACAGCTATCATCAAGATGTCTACGGCGGCTTTTAAATCCGCCAGCTTTATTGATTTCTGCCCCTTTAAGATGTATTTTGATCTCAGTTTCTGAATGGAAGATGATGCACCAGCAGCAGCCAAGCTGCAAATTACCTTTAAAAAATCACCATACCCACCATTTAAACCAGCTCCCAGATGAGGCCATGTTGGTGGGCATGTTTGCTGGGTTTCCCTCCCATCTTTTCCCCAAACGCCTCCACCATGAGCACACGGGTGGTTTAGCCATTTATGCCATACCCTGTGTTGCAGTTCGTTGTCCAAATGGGGTGTATCATCTGGACAGGCCTCGCACCTTTGTGACAATCTGCCCATTTAATTGCAATACCCATCTCACAATTCCCACCTGCATTGTGATCAGATCCACCCCTTATCACCCGTTATGGACACATATCAAAAATGACCGCGCCATTTGCCCCTTGTGTTTTGAGCTTGAATACCCAACGTGCAAGTGCCCCACAATTTTTTTTTGCTTCTGCTGCTTCCACCGCTCATTCTTTGGGTCTCAGGAATATGGCCATTTTTCCCCAATTTTATGAATGGGGCTCGATCCTCCCACCCCCAACCTTGGGGTAATTTGGCGCTGCTCCAAAAGTGCCAGCCAATCAAAACAAAATTTTAAAAAAATTGAATCAAAAATTCAACCAGATTATAGAATTCTGAGCCAATGGATGGACCAGTTTCAGCTGAGCTGCCATGGTTGACAGCATGTGGTCAATTATCTTTGGCCACTGCCCCAATTACAGTGGCTGGCCCAGTGCTGGCCGAACCCAATCCATTTGAGGCTCTCAAATAGATTGATGAGGACAAACGGCTGTACCATGTCAAGCCAGATTTCACTTTTGAGGAATTTTTTGTTGAACCTCCAATTTTGCAGCCCCACCATTTTTGCCCTCAATACGGTTATCCTGTATATAAAAAAATATGTAAATGACAGTCAAAGCTGCTGCAGCTCCTGCCAACACCCTACTCTGCCAGAAGCTTCATGCGGAGATGGAGCCCCTTGTTGAGGGCATTCATATCCCAAATTTTCCTCATAATTTTGAGGAGGATGCTAAATATAGAATTGAGGAGCTAGCTTTTGGTGTGAGCCGCACTTGCATCAAGGCGGCGAAAACTTCCCTTTTTAACCCTACTTACCCTGAAACCCACCAGTGTATCAAGCCTTTCACTTGTGTGCCGGCTCTCAATACATTTGCTGAGCATCAACTTGCTCAATATGTTGAGGTGATGGACACCGCTGGCCTCATAAACGAAGAAAACCCCCAGATATACTTCCTTATGCCCCATGCCACTGATTCTCACCCCAATGCCTTCCGCCATGGTCCGCCAGCTAAAGCAGGCGCCAGACAAAAGTTTCATCAAAGCTTCCTCACCTTCCAATATGGCTTCTAGGCTGTTAGCTGAGGTGCCATATTAGGAATTTTTTATTTCTAATAATCCTTTTGTTTGGCCTATATGCAAAATAAAGATCCGTGGAGGCCCCCTTTTGGGTTGAGCACCACTAGTGCTAAAAATAGATGAGAAAATGGATGGTGTTAGTTATGAAGACAAACGCTTAGTAGGCCATGGATGGCTACAAAAGATGTACTAGCACCATAGGTAAAGATACTACTGATAGGTTGTGTTGGAAGAAATCAGTCAGGCTCTGGAGCTCACTGTTGCTTGAAGTTAATACAGGCCTCTAAAAAAAGGTTGAATCTCAACATGTGCCTCTTAAGCGCTAGATTTCATATTGTTTCTCTAATGGTTTTAACCATTCCAAAGTCATCAAATTGAAATTTTTTATAAAGTATAAATGGATCACTTCATTGAGTGTTCATAAGCGAGCACAGTTAAGGCGTTTACTGTGAGGTTTACAACGAATACCTTTCCACCAGGTCATTATACACCACAGAGTCCCCAGTTACTTTTTTCTAACAATGCACAAAACTTCATTTCAGATGGTTCAGAAATCTGATAGACTTAGTAGTATTCAAATGATAGTTCACCTCACCTTATACACCACATATGAATGAAAGCTTAGAAAAGGTCAATGTATCCCTCACATTTTCCTAACGAAGATCACAGTTAACCACGGATCTAAATGGGACATCAAGTTGCCATCAGCCTTATTTGCTTACCGTGTAAGCTACCACAGGGCGATGGCATGTATCCATTCAGAGTTATATGAAAGAGAAGCCGGCTTACTGATTTTGTTAGCTCCAGTGATGGATGTAGATAGGAAGAATTTACCTCCCAGAAGATACCAAGAAGGGTTAGTAAAGGAGTTGGTCAAAATTCATCTGAAGTCAGCAGAAACATGATGAAGTCACTTAAGGAGAGTAACAAAGAGTATGATTAAAGACCCAAGTTGCCCATTTGAGGTGGGACAGAAGTGATGTTATATCAAACGGATGTTGGACAACCTGAGAAGTTACAGGCCATCTGGACGGGACCTGCAACCGTTGTCATGAGAATATGAACTGAGTATTTTATTTAGGATGGCATCACCAAAATCACCTATTATCAGGTCCATGCTCAGAACTAGAAGCCTTTCCCTGGGTCTGGTTTTGGGGAGATTAATGTTGATAAAAACTAACTATAGGATGAAATTCCTTTTCCTATATAAGAAACCATCTAGAAACACCCCAATTTAATGATATAAGTATTGGTAATAATGATCTAGACGGACAAAAAAACTATCAAAAAACGGTCAACGATCAATATGTTTAGAAAATTCTGAAGCCACTTTTAGGCTTTAAGGGGCTTAAAATTCATGTTGATGCTGTCTGCTATATACCCTATGACCACCAAACCAATTTACTAGCCATTCAGCATGACGTCAGAGGATCTGAAAGTATTACCAGAACAAACTATGCGCACAACATTTTAAATGATAACTTAGAGAAACCCCTTTTATAACCTTGGGGTTACTTATAATGATGTGAGCTCACCAAGAACCTTTCTGAAAAGAGTTTCCCCATTTAAAAAAAGCTGAGTGATGTAATATTACCAAAACTGGAAGTATATTAAATTCAAAAGCTTTAAAGATTATGACTACCATCATACTTGAGCAGCCACAACAGCACAAGGGGCACAAGAATACCATGAGAAAACAGAGCAGCAGCCACACAATCACAAGCAAGCCAGAGCTCCATACAATTAAAGAATGAGTCCCACAAGATCCCGCAGGATCAAAGAAATTAAAATCTGCTAAGACTGAAACAAGAAGTAAATGCATATTGACATTTTGATAAAAGCTTGGTTTTCAATAATCAAGTCCTTACCTAAATACCCCTATATATCAAAATACTATAAATACTCTTTATGGTCATATAAAAGAACGTCCTTTTTAGAACCTGTCTTTACTGTTGCCGTTTTTACTTGGCTCTAAATACCAAATATAGTTATATTGTTATAAAGTCTGGACCTAGCCTTCCTGTTGTCTACAGATTTAAAAATACTCTAGTGTGTTCAGGATCAGCCCCACTACGTTTTATTTTTAAGGCTTCAGCACAGTTGGACACGCTTGTAATAACGGGAAAAGTCCTAATTATGCAAGTTTTAGACCCACAATACACCTGTTGGTAAACCTATGAATAACAATTTTTTGTTTTCGGTGGTGCATCCCCAAACATCAGCACCCCCTGAGCAAGTGGGGCGCTTTGGTAAAAAACTATCATATCAACATATAATGGCAGGCCTTGTTTAAAACTTGCCTTTCCCAATGCTACCCAGCACTATACATTATATGTTCTAGTTTATTATTTTCCTATAAAAGATTTGTACTTATTATTTTAATCTATTACCTGCTTAGAACTTGTAATTTTATCATTAGATATTCTTGATTTTTGAAATTTTTTAAATATCACCTCAACTTTTCTAAATAAAAAACTTTTCAACGTCTATATTTATTTTTAATTTGAAAGTCATCTTGGGAACTCTGAACCTTTAGTTAGGTTATACACCCATTATAAAAAAGTTGAAATTAACTACAACATGGCCAAAGAGCCAAATTGCTTATTGGCAATTTATTCCTATAAGAAGAAAGTCATGAGCTACAAAGACTAATAATTTTGTAGATTTTCAAAGATCAGCTGTCAGAAAATTGACTGTGGGCTCAACTAGTTATCAGCCCACCCAGTATGAAGACTGGTCAGCCCTTTCCATTTCGCCTTAGGTGATGGGGCCAGCAGCGCCAGCTGACCCCTTGGCGTGTCACCAGCACCATTTTAGAATCCCTTAGCCTAACCCCTAACCAACAAAATAAAAAACTTAAATCAAAAGGTAGATTAGGCAAAGGGAGATTTTTATTGAAAGAGAAGCGCCAGGTATTTATATTATTTACATAAGGGCTACTGCGCCCAACAATGACCTATCAGCTTTCTGCTGGACTACCCAGCCAACCATTTTTCTCAGCCTTCTGCTGCGCTACTCTCTTTCCTGGCGTCAACCCTATCACCACATCCTTCCCAATGACTAATTAATTAGTTTTGGCTCATTCTCAGCCTTAGGTCGCCAGTGAGCCATACAAATTACTAAATAAATAAACAATAAATGTGAATTCAAATTAGTAATAAAGCACTGTAACAGCTTTGATCACTCAGGTAAATCAAGGCATCTCAGCATCTTGCTGACATCGCATTTGACTCATTTTAGTCAATTGTTTAAAATCTCCTTATTCAGGTGATAGTTAATTTAATAAATATGAGATTCCAGAAACAACCTCAACCACCTCGAATTTGTAATTATTGGATCTAATGACATCAAATTAATAGTATGATTGGAGAATCCACAGCATAATTCGCCGGTACTCCAATTTTAGGCAGCAAAAGCATAGCCAGATGATTTAATAGCAAATACATCAGCTTTTCACCAGAAATTCCCACAACAGCCCACAAATGGCAGTTGACGTCAAACTCAAATTCTGATGACATATAATAAATTTACTAATTGGATCATCCTTGGCTATTAGTCACTGGTGATCCTTATACTAATTTGGGGCCACCAATTTTCTCCACTCAAACCTAACTTCCCAACTCAGCAGAATACTAATTTCAGCTCAACCCAATTGGGGAGCAACTAACCAGCAATTGTATCAAACACCACAAAATTCAGTCAATGAGACATTCCACCAGGATTGGCCATTTCATCCCAAAATAACAATAAATTATTGAAGGATTCCATCTGGTTAAAATTCTGACATATCTCTCCACTAAACCAGATGGTTATCCTCCTACTTTCAAACCTTGGTGTGTGGGGTGGGAGTCCAGGGCTTACCCCTCCCCACCACCAACATTTCCGGAATCCTCACCAAACCATAAGCTACTCCAGCACCAACCATAAAAACCCCTGTAGTGAGCATCACTGTCAGAAAATTGACTGCGGGTTCTGCTCGTTGGCAAGCCAACTAGTATGAAGACTGGTCAGCCCTTGCCATTTTTCCCTAGGTGATGGGACCAGCAGCGCTGGCTGCCCCCTTGGCATGTCACCCGTGCCATTTGTGGATCCCCTAGCCTAACCTCCAACCACTGAAATAAATATAAACTTAAATCAAAAGATAGATTAGGCAAAGGAAGGTATTTATTGAAAGGGAAGCGTCAGGTATTTATAATATTTACAAAAGGGCTACTGTGCCCAGCGCTGACCTATCAGCTTTACACTGGATCTTCCAGCCAACAAAACTCTCAGCCTTCTGCTGCACTACTCTCTTCCCTGGCATCAACCCTCTCACCCCATCCTTCTCAATGATCGATAATTAGTTTCAGACCATCCTTGGTCTTGAGTTGCCATTGAGCGGTATAAATTACTATATAGATAAATATTGAATGTAATTTTAAATTAGTAATAATGTACTAGAAACAGCTTTGGTCACTTGGGTAGCTTAGACATCTCAGCATCCTGCTAACGTCACGTTCAACTAATCTCAGTAAATTGTTTGGGAAGCGACTTATTTGGTGACAGTTTATAGTAATAGATAGGACACTGGAATCAACCTCAATTGCTTCAACTTGTAATTGTAAGAAATGCCAACATCAATTTATTAGTACAATTGGAGATTCCTTGGCATAGGTTGCCCGCACTCCAATTATGGCAGCAAAATCATAGTCAGACGATTTAATAGCAAATACATCAGAGAGCCCACCAGAAATTCCTAAAATGGCCCCTGAATGGCAGTTGGTGTTGAACTCAGATTCTGCCAACATATACTAAATTTACTAATTGGATCCTCCTCGGCTATTAGTCGCCAGTGATCCTTATACTAATTTTGGGCCACAAAATGGCCCATCTCAAACCTAACTTTCCAACTCAGCAGAACACTAATTTCAGCTTAACCCAATTGTGCAGCAACTAAAAGCGATCATATCAAACACCACAAAATCCAGTCAATGAGCCATTCTGCTGGGATTGGACATTTTCTTCCAAAATAACGATAAATAATTGGAGAATTCCATCTGGTTAAAATTCAAACACCAGATATTAACAAAATATACCTGGACTGCCAAAACGAGTGCTTTCTCAAATTTTCATCAAAGGCTACCCAGTGAAGATGTACCTAAACGAAGATGGATCATTTCAGAAAAACCAGGAGTATGATTTTACACCAATGGTTCTACTTTATGACAAAACAGGACTAGAAGAATAAAGAGAAGCCTCTCTACCTTGAAGATATTAATCATATATATTGATTGCGGCTTGATCAAACTCAGACTAACTGGATAATGAAAATGCCATGAGTTGCCTGAGTAATGGTATAATCAAACTAATTGATAAGTTAATGGAAAATTTAATTACAAGATATAATGGCGCTTAACGTATGCTATATTAAGGAGCAGTTTCAAATTGTCAAAGATTATGCTTAAGATGACATCAACAGAATTACAGAAGATAACTATATATCTGAAAAGGATGAAGTGGTAAAATAAGGGCTGAATATAATATAAAAAGGTATAAAAAGAATTATAATAATTTAATTTAAAGGTTAGATTAGCCCCAGAGGAAGTGCCACCAAAAATTGTCTTATAATAAAAACCTGAAAAAAAGCTTCCCAGATATGGGCTTATTCATGATGAAGAGTTGGCAGCCCACAAAATTTAACAGACCAATAATCTGAAGAAGGAAAGTAACCAAATTTAAATCCATGTAAAATCAAGCTCTTGGACAAGTTAGCTAAATGCAATTATTATTATATCCAAAAGCCTGCTTCACTCAAAACCTCAAACAATGAGCGCAATCATGAGCATATAGTCAATTCACTTAATTTTATCAAGGTCCAACAAACTTGCAATGAAATGCTCAGCCCAGCAAGCTAATGTCCACCAAAACTAAAATGCTTACCTCTGTCACTGACACGTTATCAGGAAGAATTATTTTGTCTGACTGAACTAGATACTTAATTTTGTTCTCTCACTGTACAAAGGCTATTTTCTGTTCTGAAGTTGGATTTAAACCAGTTAATCCAAAACCCCCCTTCACACTTCACTTAACCTTATCAAAACTCAAAAATAACACATTTTAGTATTATATTTTAAATAATGATTTAGGTATCATTTCTTGTAATAAGGATATAGTCAGCTTGCTTAACATGTGAGGCTGACTCCTGGTCAGGGGATCTACGCCATGCAAATTAAACCAAAAAAATTTACTTAGATCATAATCATCCTTGTAGAGCAAACTCTCCTATAATGCTACCCTTTTTTCATTGATCTCTTTAATAAACTGTTCGCGCCCATGACAAATCTCTGGTTGACACTATTAGACATGTTTGTTATACGTTGGACCACAAAAATTGACAGAAGCCAAACCTCCCCTTGGCAGCTCAACCCAAGGTATCTGAAATAGAGAGTGGCCTTATTAAACAGATGAGATCTCAGACTGGCTAAAAATATCTGCTCAATGGATAATCCCAGACTGGATACTGGCAATTATTTCACATAAACCACTATAAATGAAAATAAAATTATAACACTGAGATTCTATGGAAAAGGCATTTTATTAATGCAAAAAGCGAAGTATTTTATGCTGCAAGTGAATGTCAATATAGAAACATGAATAAATATTGAGATATAAAGTAGGAATATGGGTATCAATATGGGATTTTTTTTAAGAACCCAAAGTTAAAAGGCATCCAATTGCTGCTTTAGTTTTTGTCCATATGGACCAATTCCTGAATCTATGAGCTTTTTCTAATGGTGGTTAGCCCTGAACCTGGATGTCCAGGGGCACCTTTATCCATCCCTGTTTCTGTGCTTTGGGTGGTCATATCTTCTTCTGATATTGATGTTATTACTAAAAGTGGTAATATGCTAATCTCTTAATGTTTAATAAAAGGCGCTCCTGTGATGCGCCTCACATCAGGTTTTTGAGAAACTTTCAAAATTAGATGGTTTCCAGATCTGATAATATTCATAATCACGCTCCAATTGCTCTAATTGGGGTAATTTAGTTGTGTCATTGTCACATTTTAACAATTTGAGGTGGGTTGACTTTGGGACAAATATACCACACCGAGAATGTTTTCTAGCCAGTAGAGGTTTCAAACTCAAAACCCGCACTAGGGGTGGAAGCAGTTTTACCCGCTCAGCTAACCACCCTTGTCATTGTCACATTTTTAACAGAATGAAAATTATTTCAGCCCCCCTGAATGCTAAAATTGAGTCTATTTTCATATGTAAATTGATGATGTCATCATTTGCACTAATAAAACATCTGAATTGACAGGGCAAAAAAATTTATGTGATGTCGCTCATATGTCGGTGAAATCTTTATTCAACCAAATATATAAAGGGCACATTTTTCCCATCTGCGGCGTGTTAATTGACTGCACCTCCGTCAGTTTGGGGGTGAACCATAGTCATTCCACTGGTTGAGTATGACCTGCTGACCATTTGCAGCCTCATCTGTGACACTCCCCTCCTTAAATGAGACTGTGGGAATGACCTCAGGTGCAAGGCATGTACTCTATAAACTCTATGATAGTATCATAGTCCCATATGAAGTATTTGGCACATCTATTTGTTAAGAAATTAGCAAGCTCAGACCAATTGTCATGTAACTACACTGGGCTTGTTCAATACAAATATAGAAAAAATTTTGTCTCATAGGCTGAACTCTGGTAGCCTAGTTATCTCTGACTCTCCCAATGGATATAAGGGATATTCCTCAATATTGTCTGAAGCTTCTAACTGAATTCTTATAAGTTCTTGAGTTAACTTCTGTTAATAGCTTCCAGGTGGCAAGTTCTTCTGGTCTGCTGAGATGATCAGTTCCAGGAGGGTTTTCAGAGCCGCCTCTTGCCTATACAGGTCTTTGAAAGGGGACATCTCAATCACTCAGTGGTATCTCAAATAGCAAGCCAACAACGCTGAGGGCAGCAAATGATCTCATTTTGATTTATGATTGAGGATCATTTTCTTCAAAATCTCTCTGAAGGTTCCATTTACTTGCTCAACACTTCCGTTTAAGGATGAATTTAGGGGTAGTGAGCTGCTGCTTCACTCCCTTAAAACAGTAAATTTCTTACAGTGTCCAAAATGAAGTTTTTCCATTATCTGAAAGCAAAACATGAGGGCACTTGTAAATTTTAATTGCCTGATTGTACAAGAAAAAGCGGTGAAGTTTGCAATATATGTCTTGATCAAAAAGGCCTCACCTATTTAGTGAAGTGGTCAATTGCTACGAAGAAATCTTTGATCTATTAGAAACATTTGGTAAAGGTCTCAGCACTTTAATTGAGACATTGTTGAAGGGCGCTGTAGGGGAATCAGTGTAAACTCAGATTACTTCTCCATTGGGCGGAAACTCACAAAGGGTATGCAAAACTACAAAGCTTGGTGCACCTCATCTGACATATATTCCCATTAGAATATCTCTTTCCGGTATGACAGCGTTTTCTGAAATATTACATGGTCCACATGCTTATGAGCCTCCATTACCAGCTCCATGTGGTTACTAGTCAAATATAGTGGTACCACCTTTTTGTATCTTCTATTGTAGATTTCCATCAACATGTCAGGTTTCTTTAGAACATTTCCTCAGGATGCTCCTAACTCCTCTGTATGTCCTACCAAGCCTCTTCTGGTAGCCAATTAAGTTGTAAAGTCAATCACTTAAGGTGTTTACAAATAAAAATTGCTTCATTTTTTACAATCAGCAGAATGAAACGTGACCCATTTTTACTTAAGATATACCCCCTACAAGTAACGTCTGAGGTTTTTGACTGCTTTGGTCTCTCTCAAGTACTCGCGTTCAGTGGCTGTGTAGTTCTTGGCTTTGATGAACACTTTTGAGCAATATCTTACTGGGTACTACACCCATCTTCATAAATTGTGCCAGGATCTCACTATGTCCTATATCATTGGCGTCAGTATATAGTCATAATTTTTTTTAAAGTCAGGAAGGCCAAGATTGGTGCCTTTTACCATTTGTGCCTTTAACTATACAAATGCCCAATCTTGTTCCAGGCCCAATATTACTTTAATTTCCTTAGTGAGAAGTTATGTAAGGGGATTTCCAAGTCCATAAAATATGGGAAACAGTTGGTAGTATCCCTCCATTCCAATGAACACTTGGATATATTTATGCTCCTTGGTGGCTCCATAGCCATGAAGGCGTTCACCTTTCCATCTTAAGGTTTGATTCCACTGAAAGCTAATCACATGCCCCAGGAACTCTAACTGTATCTATGAAAGGTGCATTTGCTTCAGTTCAACTTCAGATTAAATGCGTGCAGTCACATAAAGACCTCTCAAAGGAGATGCAGATACTCCTGGAATGTTCAGCTATATTCATAATGGCAATATATATCAGCACACTTCATAACTTAAGATCGCCAAAAATGAGATACATCATGCGCTGGAAGGTAGCGATGACGTTGCAGAGCCCCTGTGGTATCATCATGGGCTCAAACATCCCTTAGCTACTGACCAAGGCGAATTTCTACTGATACTATGGAGAGAGCTCCATCTGCTAAAAGTCACTGGACAGATCCATTGCCATAAAGTACTTTGAGCCACCCAGGCTCTTCAGAGTGCTACTAGATTATGGGTGTGGATATGAGTCCTTCTTAGCTATCTTGCATAAGCGGCAGTAGTCCATGACCACTCTATTGGTTCAATATTCTTTGCGCACAAGCCACAAAGGAGATGCCCAAGGACTCTTTGACGGTCTGCTTAGCCCTGATTCAGCTAGTTGGTTCAACTCTTGCATGATTACTGCATATTCTGCTTTTGAGCAGTAGTAGGGTTTAGATTCAAAGAGTATAGTTGAAATAGTATCCATTTTGTGAAACTTACCCTTGAATAGGCCATAATCGTTGGATACAGAACTGATGATGTCGCTGAACTCATCCAACAGCTCGTCAAGATCCTTTTGCTGTTTAGGGTTAAATCCCCAAGTCTTAGCTCATCAAAATCCCCTACTGCATATACAGATTCATTATTTTAGAAGCTGGTCAATCGTGCCAGTGCAGTAGATTTTGCTTTTTTGACTCTGATAGGTTGAGTTATATTTTAAAAAAATTTGTTCAATTATCTGGAGTAGCTTGTGTCATAGAACCCTAGCACTATAGTTCCTTTTTATGAATTCCATTACAGATGATACTTTCAAAATGGTATTTGGTGAAACCTTACACTAATTGACAGGCTCAACCTGCATTGATCCTCTGGTCAAATTCCTATTGTTTCACTAGCGCTCAGTGGAAGCCCTTCCTCCATGCTAAAAGTAGGCGGTAGATGCTTCACACCCTTTTCTGACAGGTTTAGTGTATGGCTTAGGGATTGACCCATTTTAATCAAACACATGCATTGTTTCTGCAGCTTGACGTCCTTGTCCTTAGATACAATCAGAAATTATAACTCAAGGTGTTCATAGCTCTAGTGGTGCAATTAATCGTTGCTTCAAAGTCCAAAGGAACTGTGTCCCAATCAAGATGGCATAATGGTCGTTGTATAAAACCACCGCCAGTGCTGTTAGGACCATACGACCAAAGCATAGGGGTAGCACTAAATAGGGTCCTGGAGCATTGGTAACATCAGGTCCTGCAGTGTGGTACTTCACAATGTAATCGATATTGAGCATGACTTATGCTTCTTCAAGAGCTTAGATGAAATGATGCTAAGTGCAGCCCCAGTGTAGAGAACTCTCAAGACGCGCACCTTCTGGATGATCTCTTTGACTTTCATTATGTTCTTGCAAATGGTTTTCAGTGGTCAATACATCGGTAGCAGATTCTTAAAACCTTTTAAGAGAAGAAGCGCTTGTGGTAGCTTTGACAGTATTCTCGTCATCCAGTACCAAGCTCTTGAAGATAGCTGTAACTATTTTCTCTCCTTCATCAACTGAATTGATGACCTGGGTAGGTGAATTTATTGTAACAGGTAAGGTTTGCTCATTTTAGATCTATCAGAGCTATGGACTCTTTATTTATCAAACACAGCCACCGCGCTAGGTGCCCCTAACACAGGGTATCCTGCACTAACCAATTGCAATCTTTGTGGTCGTCTTCACCCTCAGTATAGAGATTCACCCACTTTATATCATTGTAGTATCCTCTTTAGGGGTTATTCCTTCTTTTCCGCTGCAAGTAATGGACAAGATAAATAAAAATGCCCAGGTTGACAACAATTGTTGTGGGTTAACTCTTGGTGAGGTTTGCACTCAGGTGGTTTAAGCTCAGCTCCTTTGGCTTGTCACCATTTTCATTAGTGACATATACAGCTTTTTTAACTAGTCGAAAGATATTGGCCCAATGGGATTGTAATCAGTCTTATAAGTCCCTTGCATGTCAATTAATGCTTTATTAAGCGCCTTGAGGGACGTCACGCTATTAACCACTAGAGTCATTTGTACCTCTAAGTTAGGATGCATCTCCAATGAACTTAGCAGAACGGTTTTCATGATAGTTAAATTTAAAGTTCCTATAGTCACATTTGTTGAGCCTTGAGATAATAAAAAGAGGCTTAATTTGCGACTGACTCATTCTTAACCATTTTTATCATGAGGAAAACTTGTATATATTTTGGACGTCTTGTTCACTATCTAACTCAAAAAGTAAGATACTCTTTACTTAGATCAAAGATAGTCCAGGTTGTAGGCTTGCGCTAAGGATCTCCTGAGCCTTGCGGCACATATAACCTTGCATGTGGCGAGCCTTTTTGGATCACTAGCGCCATCCATACTGTTCTCATACATCTGGAAGAAACCCTCAATTGTTTCTTTATAAGTGTTTACATGGTCTTAAAGTACAGTTTGAAGTTATATCTTTTTCAACAAGGTCAGCATGCATCGTGGTCAGTTTATTAACAGTTTTGACTGGTTATGGAATATTCTGTTGAGTGACTCATATAGGTGCCTCCAATTGGGTTATAGATCGGTTATAGATAGCTTCAGGTACAGTACACATTTGTGCCTTTAATTCATCTATAATATTGTCCTTTGCAGAAAGCATATTTTTATGCTGTTTCAAGCGCTATCCATGTCATTTTTAAGTTCAGATTTTTTTGCTATTTTCTTTTTAGAGGATTATGATTTTTTCCTCTTGATTTTTAAGCTTAGATTACAATTTTATAATAGGCGAGGGTCCTCTAATAATAGGAGAAGAGGAAAATTTGTGCTCTTATGGCGGTCTCTTTGATGCTTTCAAGATCACTGTGTAAATCAAGCTCTTTTAATTCCAGGATGAAGAGTCTTAAAAAAAACTGCATCCTCCTTCCTCACCTGGAGCTCTGAGGAATCCTTTTTATGATATACTTCCATATCCTCTTTATTGTTGAACCACTTACAATAAATCTCGTGATCCTCACTAAGGCCTGATAATGCTGTTCTGTAGTGAGCAACACATTCAGCTTGATGACCTCATCTCGCTTAAAAATGTTGGGCTGACTCACTGATCAGGGGGTCTACTCCATGCAGATTAGGCACCAGACAACCTTAAATTAGATCACAATCATTCTTGTAGAGACTCTTTCCTCTGATGCTACATTTGTAACATCATTCTCATTAGTAAACTGTTTGCACCCATGGCGATTCTCTGGTTAACAATCTTAGACATGCTCATTATATGTTGGTCCACAGAACTCAACAAAAGCCAAACCAACCTCTCTTTAGGTGTAACACTCGTGTTAACCCAAGTTTCAAAATGTTGCATTGGTAAACCAATTACACACCCAAAAGAGAGTTTCCTCCATCTAATGGCGATCTAGGTAGTTCACCAATTTAAAGAAATATCTCCCACTTCAAACGCGCTGGAAAACTCAGCATTGCTCTGATGAATCTGGTATCCCACTTGGCTGAGGTATGGGGGCCAATCTGATCTCATCGCCCTCAGGGTCTCTGGAGTAACCTACATACTTTTTAACCCAAGGCGTCAGAAAAGGTTCCTTAGTTGATCACACTATTAAAAAACTAACTTCTTTGCAAATTTAATTTTAGATATATTAACATATTCAAAAAAATAGTTAAGTCTAATGTTGGTAGCATAACTTGGTGTGTATCCATTTTAAAACTCCATACCGGTATTTGGAGCTGCTACCTTCAGGTCCTAAGGCGAACCACAAAGTTAAATTTGTAAAAATAATTTAGGCATAAAAGCCCTTTGATCCCAGCATTGATGGCTGGATGGAAACTAAATCAAATCATAATAACTTTAAATAAAAATAACAAACAACTTGTTCTTTATTCAAAACCTAAAACTCATAATCTGCCATGCAATCATCTCATGATATGTAATCCCTATGGTTCAGGTGATTGGGAAATCATCTCATGTGAAACCAATCACTACATTACCCCTCAATAAAAAGAAAAGCCCTTTGGCTCTCCCAGCGTGGGTGCAACTAATGGCACCTCATTTGATGAGTAACTTTTTAAACTAGAGTCAGGAGAAACACTATCAAAAAAACCAGGGGCCACAGAAAGTGTTAACGCTTCTCTTGGATATCTCCTGGAAGGAGCAAGTGGCCTCAACCACCAGAAGTCTAAATAGCATCCCCCAACCTCCCCCTACCCCAACGGATAGAGATGAAGCTGATGGTCTAGGCGACAGGGTTGGGTATGCTTAGGAAAATGGCCTTCCTCCCTATCTTAACAAAATTGAGTATGGAGTATGTAATGCATGGAATACCCCAAGTTTCCAAATGTTGCATTGGTAAACAACATACCCAAAAGGGAGTTCCCTACATCTAATAGTGATCTATGTAGTTCACTGATTTAAAGGAATAGCTCCTTCTTTAACCGCGCTTGGAAAACTTAGCTTTGCTTTGCTGACTCTGGTGTTTCATTTAGTTGAAGTACAGGTATAATCTGATCACATCAGCTTTGGGGTCTCTGGAATAACCTACATACTACTTAGTAGCTTAAAGTTGGAAAAAGTTTCTTTGTTAATCACGCTATTAATTAAAAAGACTAATCCACAAATTTAAACTAAAATAATTTATATTTAAGCAAATAGGTACTTTTATTCTCAGTAGCATGACGTGAAGTTTATCCATTTTGAAACTTCAAACTGGTATCTGGACGCTGCTACTGCAGGTTATATTGTGGACCTCGAAATTAAATTATTAAAAAATCTAGGTTTGGAAGCTCTTCAATCCCAGAGTCAATGGCAGGCCAGAAACTAAATTAAATCTCAATAAATTAAATAAGAGTAAAGATTGACTTAATATTTGAAATTAAAATTCAAACTCAAAATCCAGCATACAACCATCGCATGAGATAGAAACCTTATGGTTATGGCGATTGGAAACCATTTCACCTGAAGCTGATCATTACATCTGGCAGCTCAGCTCCAAGGTATCTAAAATAGAGAGTGTCCTTGTTCAAACAGAGCAAAATCGGACTGATTAATGTATTATGCTCACTGGCTAATCCCATACTGGATACTGGCGATCAGTTCACTTAAACAACTATAAGTGAAAGTAAAATCGATAACACTGAGATTTTGTGAAAAGTTTTTTAGTAAATGCAAAAAGCGAATTATTTTATTCTGGAAGTGAATGTCAATATATAAACATAAATAAATATTTAATATATAAAGTAGGATTATGGATAACAATATGGGAACTTTTTAAAATTCCTTTAACGGCGTCTAACTGCTGCTTTAGTGGTTTTGGTCCTTTGGGCCAGTTCCTGCAGCTGCGATCTCCTTTTCAGGCGGTTATCTCTGAACCTGGATGTCCAGGGGTCCTTTCCTCTATCCCTGCTTCAGTGTTTTAGTGGTCATATCTTCTTCTAATATTGTTTTTTACCACATCTTTAAAATGATAGTCTACTTCAGGTACAAGCTGTGCGCTCTTATGATGCGCTTCACATCAGAAAATTGAGCAACATTAAAATTAAGATAATTATCTTATTTGGTAATAGCATCTTCAAGCTTCAATTGCCCTAATTGGGGTAATTCAGTCAAGTCATTGTCACAGCATCAATAGATTTTTAAATTATTTCAGCCCCCTGAAGGTATAAAATTGGGTCAACTTTCATATAGAAATTGTTGATGTCATCATTTGCACTAATTAAATCCTCTGAATTGTCAGTAAAAAAATTATTTTTTCATGAAGACACTTTGATGCTGGTAAAAATTGTTGAAATACCAAAATCTATAAAGGGGTGTTGGATTTAAATATGCCATATTACCAAGCAAAGAGATTACATATAGCTGTTTTGCACACTAGGGATTATATCCTCTAGCGGATGTAGGGTTTATCATTTTTTTATGATGACTATTTTTGGCAAACTATCACAAATGAATAATTACTGATCTGACGGGTTTGATCTGATGGTTTGGTCATGTTTCGTTGGGGATGATTGATAACAAATTGTAATTACTTGATGGTTGGATTTCCAATTAGCTAATTAGTAATATAATCATGGTAGTCAATTGGGTTTTGTCACCAATCGACTCAGGATTCTAATTTTAGTTGCTGAAGCCCTGACAATGCTTCTGAAAGTAACTTGCAGTTTGACCCTTTAGGTTCTGTGGTCTGCAACTTAATGGGTAAAGATCCCATTAACTAAGAAGACTTCTAGCTCATAATGGGTACTCTTTTGAGGCTGAAGAAAGATTGTGGGGACACCTTCCTAAATTAACCTAAAAGAGGTCCTGACTCTAGATGGTGGTGCAATCCAACTAGCAAAATATGGTTGGTCCTCATGGGTGCGTCCTCAGAGGGCTAAACCATCATCAACAGCTGCTGATTCTCAGTGAGGCGCAAACAGAAGAGTTGGTCTCCAAATCCCCTATGAATTCCCTGACTTCACAGTAAATTTGTGTGATTAAAATAGCGCAATTACTTCTATAGATTAAGACTTTTATACATTTGTTGTATAGTTAACTCTTGGAATAATAGTTTAAGTATTAGATATCCTTTGGTTGTAGTATATTGCTATCAAGTTCTCCGCCTGGCTTTGCAAGTAATTGGGAAGAGTTCCCTACCAGTTTAGATAAGAGAAAAGGACAGCTGAAGGGGGTGGAAGGCGAGTTGGTAAGGGCATATGGCTACCACCCTGAAGGTTGCAGGTTTGAATCCCGCCCTTTGCACATCGATTGGGGTGCCAGCCAAAGGAAGCTATTGGTGGTTAGTAGGTCTAATAACACAAAAACCTTACCCATGGCGTAACCAGAAAAATTTGAGTCCCAATCCAGAGGTGGAAAAAATTTCTTTGACAGAGTTGACCCTGTTCAGGTTTCATGTCGTTTCTTTCTTTTGGTAATGCCTGTCCCCTGGTCAGCTTGCCTCAGTTAAATAAAAGGACAGCTGAACATGTTCCCTAATTATTTCAGAGATACCTTCAAATCTAAGGAAGGACAAGCGCCTGTTTAGCGTTGGACTTAGCAATCAACCTGGTTTTTTAGAGAGCTAAATTGAATATTAGTAATTAATTAATACTACCCATCATAGTGCTTAATATCTATACTTCATTCAACGCAATTATTAAAATTTGTGCATTTTATGGAGAGCCAAAGCGATCTACATACCAGAACTTTTATTTGGTACTCATATCTCAGAGAACAGGAGCTTAAAAGTTAACCTTGGGTTTTTCTATTAACTGTGGTGGGTGAATTTGACTGCACTTCACTAGTTTGGGGGTGAACCCTAGTGAATTTTACTGGACAAAGAATGATCCGCTGATCCATTTTGAGGCCTCAGACATGACAGATGTTAAGCCCTAAACTCTCTCCAACAACTTAAGATGGTTTTGAAAAGCCGCAAAATTTAGGTATTAAAGCTAACACAGCTAATAATCCAACTGGTTATTTTAGCCACCATATTATTTTAGGAAACTAATATACACAGCCCAAACCTTAATTGTAACCAAAATATTTACCTAGCTTCATATTTTTGGTCAATCTGATTAATATGTCAGATTACATTTAGAAGCACACTTAATCTCAATATGATGGTCATAGGCGGGGAGGTGGCCAAATGGTCCATGCTGCTGATAAGTTTGCCCTTGATGTTATGGACTATCCTCATGCCACAAAGCTGACAATTCTTGTTGCTTCTAGATAACATTCTGTTCCTCCAACAGCTCATCTGTTAGATTCTTTCCTCCTTGGCAATAATTTGCTAACTGAGGCACTTGAATTAGTATAAAGCAAATCTCTGTGTTTTTGTGGTTGATGATTAAATTACCACCATGGCTTTGCAACCTCCTAAGGCGCTTCACACTCTTCCAAGAAATTTTAAAGCTCTGATTGACCAGCGCCTGTTACAGTTGCAACCCTATTGTGCCACCGCCTTTGTCTTGAGTGCCTTCTTCTTAATTAACTTAATAGCTCCACATATTAACTACAACTATTCTATTGGCATTAAGTACAATAAGATCCCTTTTTTCAGTTGCAGTTTGTTTATAAAACGCTTGCTGCAATTAACCGCTCGCTTCCACATAATGCACTACCAAAAGCCCTAGAGCGAAACATAAATGACCCAAATAACTCATTAATTCTATCATCAATTCCTTCTGGGTCAACATTCTCATTTAACTTATCTCATAGATGTCAACTGAGAAATATGTTGGACCCGTTTAAATTAAGCTTGGCAATAATTGCACCTGCATCACAGATAACTGCATGACTCCCTCCTACATCTCTTTAACCAATGATGATCATCTGATTAGTATGCTGTCAAGAACCAGAACGCCATAAACCCTGGAAACAATGTTTTCTATGAAAAGCATCTTACTGATTGTTGCTCTTATGGGGCTCTTAGTCAAAAAAGGATATGCCTCATGGCCCTTTACATTTGATGAAAAAAATGATCAACACTTATCTTGATCACCTATAGAGGTGAAGTTGAGAACTACAGCCCTAGAAAATTTCCGCCATCCTCTTGATCAAGTTGAACAATTTGCTGAGGCTAAGTTTGGAAAAACCATAAAGAATGTAGTCATCACTATCCCTGGCTATTTCAATATCTCTATGAATTAGCCTACCAATGATGCAAGCTTACTGCTGGCCTCAAAGTCCTACTTATCAATAAAAGAGGCTACTTCTATTGCTATTATATAATGGCTCAACACATAGTATACCAACGAGAAAGATGCACTTAGATATAATCTCAGAAGTGATAATTTCATTATGCCCCTTATTAACTGTGGAATTTTTATATGATCACATTATCAACCTTGATATTGATAAGCTTTATCTATTTAAAAAATGGCTCTTTTATATAAATTAGCTTTAACTTATTCTTTGTGACCATTGTTTAATTACAATTGATTGTTTACTTATAATAAACAATTATATGATTTATTGTAATTTAAAAAGGATGAGAATCTGATGATATCTAGTATTATAATTTAGTTGGGGATTAATACTGACAACGTGTAACTAGTAAGTTGGCTTGTGAAATGGGCACTTACTTATGAAAATAAATCAATTGTAGTAGCTAATGTGATAGCTGATTAGATTGGCGCTCAATCACGCTAATATTTGTGAAAATCAGCTGGGATTATTCCCAATTTCGAACCATTGCCTGTAAATGTCAGCTAGATGAGCTGAGATAATCAAGATTGCCACAATTGCTATATCACTTGTCTTTTAATGCTCTCACCTATATATTCCCTAATTTCTAATAATAAACCTTACCTTAGGATTGTATATTGTTGTTTTTGACTGATTCCAGATGAAGTTATCAAAGTTGTATTTATTTTTCTAAATGTCAATTACCAGAGTGAGGTTGAAATCACTCATTTCATCAGTATTTGACAGAGTGAGGCCAAAGTTGCTCAAGATTAAGAGCTTAATTGAGCCAAATTGTTATCACACACCTAGCAATATATATTATTTAGGAAACCACCAATTAAGAGAACTTGTTAAATAAAAGAAAATCCACAGTTTTTACACTATCTCTGAAGTTATTCACCATGCATGCAACTGCTGGTGATACTTATCTTGGTAGTGAGGATTTTTTTTTAGTACTAGATGGTTGGTAGTGAGGATTTTAACAACATGTTTTGAGCACTACAAGGATGAGTTTAAATGAAAGAACAAGGAGAACTACCAATGATGCTCATGCCATTTATCACCTCACCAATACTTGCAAATATAACAAAAACATTTTTCCATCTTTGAATCAAATTTTTATATAAGTTGATACCCTCTTTAATGAGGCAGAATCCTTTCCAAGTTATATAAACTTTTAGATCCCACAAAAAGTAATTGTTTTTCCCAGTTAGGGCTTGAAAAGGCCTCTATTGGGCTTTGACTTAGTTTACAGAAAGTTTTGCTTTGTACATTCAATTTATCTATTACTTTTTCCTAAATAATGACTTATATCTACTACTAATTTACAGATTAGTACTTTATAAGGCTTAAGGTCCAAAAACTATCATATACATAGGATTTAATAGCATCAAATTATTAATAATGCCAAACTCACAACTAAACAAATTTAGGACATAGTTGCCTTCTCAGCTCTCCACCACCAATGGGATTAGATCAGCATAACAATTTATTTATCACTGTTCTAGCAAAATACAATGGAAAAACCTTGTTTAAGAAGCTGCTCACCCTGTTGCTACCCAGCTTTTTTCCATTATATGCCCTTATCTATTAGCTCCCTTGTTTTAGGTTAGGATTCCCTATACTAGTCTACTCTTAACTCTTAAACTGAAATTTCCATCATTTAACCTATACTTGATATTTCATTGAGCTTTAAATAGTACCACTAAAGTTCCAAATAATTACTTTTCACTTATCTATATGTACTTAAGGGGAAGTTCTCTTGAGAGAGCTGAAACTTTATTCAGGATAAGTCCCATTATAAGCAAGTTGAAACTAACCATCCTGAACACTCATAGGGCCTAATTGCTTTACTAACAAAAATTGTGCCAAGGATATCTCAGATCACTACTAAGAAAAATTATATTGTAGTTTTTAAAGGACACAATATAAGCAAACCATACCCAATTTTTTGCAACTAGCTCGAGGATACCTATTATAATTTCTCTAAATAGATAGAATGGACATAATTATCTTTAGCTGTCAGTGCATACATATATTTATTAGCATTGCAGAAATTAAAGCATGTCACTCAAAAAACAGGCTCCTTTAATAATCAGACCTTGGAGTATCTAATAAGTTGTTTGTGAAAAACTCCTTTTGTTGTCCTTTGCACAAGGTATTCCGCCAAGCCTCATTTTAGGGGAAAAACTAAAGTTGACTTATATAATCAGACAATCAATTTGCATCATCCCTACATTTGGTCAAATCTCTGCTTCTGAGAGTTTTCCAACTCCCCGCTGCATTCATACTATAAAAAATATCTTCCATACTTTCCATTATTGGTGTGGGAATTCAGCTAACTATGCGTGCTGGTGACAATATTCAGGTGATTTTTACAAACAACTTGATTTATTTATTCTCCCAACTAATTTTCAGACTTACGTTATGTAAAATTATGAATATAATATTATAAATTTTCCTAAGTCGCGGCTTGGGTATGAAAAACGATACTTTATTAGATGCCTTCTCATAGTATTTAGGGTCATTAAATACTAAAAGAGGGATAATTATTAAAATATGATATAGTTTAAGTGGCGTGGCTAAGTATGGTAAACGATCTGTCCAATCTGCGCTCAAGAAAGTCATTTTGCGTCATACAGTATCAACATAACGTGATTGGTTCATCGTAGGTAGGATAAAACCATAGGAGAAAGGTTTTATAAAATTGTACCTAATCATTTATATTGGATTAAAGCTCATAGTGGCCAATCTCCATCTTCTTTGACTAATGATTGGAGGGAGTGGCAAGGGCAGCTCTATCTGCCCTGGTCAATAGAATGCAAGGAGCAAAAATAATTACTCCAAGATAAATTGTTTTGCTGAGAGTTGAACAAGTTTGTATTTATTTACTTCAGACTATTTTCACTCAAAACATTCTTCTCTTGAAGTTGAGAGGGCAATTATCCAACATCACCCCCTCAAGAATGTTGGAGGGAGAATAAGGCCTTAGGAAGCGGCCATGTACCAATTGATGGTAAGCCCTGAAGCCAAGGATTTAATAAGATATTCAGCACCTCTCTTGTAGGTGATGACAATAGGGCCTTCCCAGATTGACACAAGCTTATCACTTCAAGTAGTGATGAAGTTATGATAATACAGAACCAGGTCAGACACTTAGAAAGAAGGTAGGTGGGTCCAGAGCTCATTGGCAACCTGCTCTTCTTTAGTTACAGTTTTAGCTTGATTGGTCATAGCCTTAGATTGGAGCTAGATGATGCGTTGAGCCAATCTTCTCATGGCTTTCTAATGTTCCTAAACTCTAAAGGAGAAAACATCTTTAGCTAAAAGGCCAGGCATTCCTGGTTTCCGCCCATACAAAACATGGAGTGGGGACATTTTAAGGATCCGGTAAAAACTAATCCAGTATGCAATAAGAGTACTAAGTAGGAATTGATCCTAGTGAAGTGGACCAGAGGATAACATTCTGCGCAGGATGGAGACCAATGTTCCATTTGCTCTCTACACGGTCCCATAGTTAGAGGGATTATATGGAGCTGAGAAGAGTTGTTGGGCTCCCATGGAGGTAGCCAGGTTTTGACTACTTTGGAGGTGAAGTTCTTACCATTATCGCAGAGTAGTACTTGGGGGCAGCCGTGATGAGTGAAAATGTTTTGATGAAATAACATGGCAGTGGCCTTGGCCGTTTGAGTGGGGTGAGCCACGGCTTCAATACAAATAATAAAGTAATCAAAGCCTACTAGGATATATTTTTCCACTGGTAGTCTGGGGGAGGGGACCTACCACATCTAGGCTGATGGTAGGGAAAGGTTGTTGGGGGTTAGTTGGTTGATATTAGTATCTAGTATTAAAACTAGACTGCTAATTACAGGTGAGGAATGGCTTCCAAAACTTCAACAATAGTTTCCATAATTCTCCAAATGGTACCGCCCCCTAATCCACTCATAGGTTTTCTTTGCTTTCCCATGACCTTAGATAGAGTGAGCTCCCAGGATAGCAGGTACACGTTCTGAGGGCCATAGATAGGGCAAATACTTTGCCACCACCTGCTTATACAACTTCCCACTATCCACTTTTGTTCTGTTTGAGTGCTGGGTTAATATTTTCTGGAAAGGCTCATCTTTATCCTCCCAGTCATTGGGGATCATTAAGAGGTCATGTAGCCTCTTTGCCTCACTTACATCCAAGTGAAGGACTGGCAGCTGAGTCAACCCATCAACATTCATGTGAAAGTTCCCAGTTCAGCGTTCAATCTTCATTTTAATGCTGGAGCTTTAGATCCCAGCGCGCTTACCAGCGAGTTGATCCTTCATGTCCAGTAATTAATTCAAAGAATCGTGGTCAGTAACCACAGTGAAGGCAGTTCCATATAGAAAAGTGCGGTTGTGCTTCATAGCTAACAGAACGACAAGGTACTCCTTCTCTGTGACGCTGTAGTTGCACTCCGCCTTGGACAGCATCTTGCTGAATTAGGATACATGATGATCTACACTGTTTTCATCCAATTGAAACAAGATGGCCAAAGGCTAGTCTGAGGCGTCAGTAAACAAGATGAAGAGCTCACATAATATGGTTGTATCAGGATAGAACGTTGTTATCACAGTTGCTTCAGCGTTTTAAACGTGGCCTTTTGTTTGACACCCCAATTGGAAAGTGGTATTTTTTGTCAATAGGCGGACCAGGGGCTCGCTGAGCTGAGCAAACTTGGGAAGAACTGATGGTAATGTAACATCATCCCTAGAAATACTGTATATCCCATAGAGTTTAGGGGAGGTATTTTCTTAAATTGCTTTAAACTTATTCTGTATAGGTTGGATTCCTTACTGATATTAGGCGTGCTCTAGAAAATCTAATTTCTTCTGGAAGAAGGTGCACTTGAGGGCTCGGGTTGGGACCATCTAGTACTAAAAAAAAGGTGCACTTGAGGGGTTAAACTGGATATTTGGCGCACATAAGCGTTGAAGCACCTCCTTCAGGTGAGTAAGATTTCAATGAAGGTCTTAGAAAATACCGTGATGTCATCAAGATAGATGATGACACAACTTAAAGTTAAATCTTGCAAAATGTGATCCATGGTGCGCTGTAAAGTTGCAGGTGCGTTTCACAATCCTTGAGGTAATCAGGTGGGTTGGAAGAGAACCTCACTGCAAATATGAGCACATCTCTCCTGGTCTTGAGGAGAAAGGTGCATTTGCCAATAGACGCTAGCTAAGTTCATTGTGGAGAAGAAGTTAGATATGGAGAATTGTGCCAGGACGTCATCAATGCTGGGGATAGGATAGCTTTCCTTTTTTATGAGGTTATTTAATTTGCAGTAGTTTATAAATACCCAATGACCTCCATAATTCTTTTCGATTATCAAAAGGGGGGAGAGTAAGGGTTTTGGGAAAGAACTAGTAATCTCGTATCTAGCAACTGCTTGAGACATTCCTCATCTGCTGTTCTTCCAACTCTGAAATGTAGTAAGGTTTTGACCAAATGGGATGGGCTTAACCCACATTGGTGGAGTGGCTCCAGCCATCCATGTGGCCATAGTCAGTACCCTACTTGAAGAATATGTCGCTATACCCTTTCAATAAAGTATGGGCCTTTTCCAGCTCATCTGGAATCAGCTCATCTAAAATATGGACATTGGGTAAGGTACATAACATATTATCTGCGGGAAAGCCCATATCTATCATAGAGCCAATAAATTGGATACATACAATGTCCTCTACGGTGACCAATAAACCCCTGCCAATCTCCTGGTGTTTTCTTACAACCATTTCCTTGCTGAGTGAGGTTTCCCAACAGGATAGTAATAGATATCTGATAGGTCAGATCTAGGATAACAGGCAATACCCAAGGCCGCAAGGGTTAACGCTCAAGCTTATGATATGCAGCAAACAGTAGTGTGGAATTTAGAGCGTGATCTTTGTGTCAACCAATCATTGTCACCAGGCTTAATCAATATCTCATCTGCAGCCTAGAAAGGAATACCGCCCCTAGCATCCACTGAATTGGGCAATTTCTTTGTATTGCGCTCAGAGGTGGTATAATGCAAAGGCAAAGCGAAAAATGGGTATTAAATAAGGCAAGAGTTTTCGTTCTTGTTGGGGATTTTATTGGACAAACCTAAGTGGAAGTCATAGTTGAGTTACGAGAGGAAATCATGCTTCATGTTGAAAATTCCCTCTCACTCAATCATAAACTGGGTACTTATGAGCATATCATAGGTGTTGTTGTCCAAGGACACTGCTTGGGCCGATAAGATGAGATTTCCACTTTGAATGGGAAGGGAAGTGTTTCCCCAATGGCGCGGGTGTTTATTTAGGCCAAAGGTTCTAAATTCTTGATTGTATTCCAAGTCAGGCGACATCTTGATCTTAATGTTAAGCTAAGAAAAGATTACGTTCACTGGGAAACCAATATCCAGGATTACTATCACCCAGACTTTCTAAACAACTTCTTTCACCCTGGTGAGTGTTCCTCCAAAGTTAAAAGACAGAGCCAAGACCTTTTTGATATAGAAGGTGGATGTTGGTTTGCTAGTAGTCTCAGGGTATTTTCCCAGGATAAATTTATGGTATGGACATGCTCAAGGGGTTGAATCAATCCATCCAAGAACTGATCAGCATCACTGGCAGTGTCAATAACCTTGGACACCCTAGAGCTTGGCTAAGGTACATTTCCTCAGGTATGGTGTCTCGTCTACTCCTCCAGCTTTCAATAAATCAGGGACTTCCACTTTAGCAGGTTTCCCAGTATATAGTAACTAACGTCTTCTTAACCCCTCAGATTCGTCCCTAGGTGTATTCTCAACGTATGGCAATGACGCAATTGAGGTAGGGGAGTCAGGCACATGAGATTAGGTAGTTATCTTGATTTATTCGAGGTACACCGACCAGGGGATGGACAGTACCAATCACAACACTCAAAATGACAAAACAAACTACTAACTAGGTGGGAAGCAGAAACTGCTAACCAACCATGGCAGAGGGTGAGGAGGGGTCGGGGGGTTGGTTTTCAGAAAGACCCACCTCAATCAAGGGATGTTGGTTACAGTACCAGATCAGAGCAGAGAGCTAGGCGTTGGGGCATCCACATAGTGGGGGCTGAGGTCAGCGTAGTATGAGTTTTCCACTTCCGCATCAAGATAATGATGGAAAAGTGTTTCAACAAAAGCTGCGAGGAGAGCTTCAGCTTATTTGCAGGTTTCAGGAAGTTAGGGTGAAAAGGGAGATACTGTGGCGGGTAGGTAGCTATTTTATGACCATACATCTTTCCAGAAAGCCCTTTCTTGTTGCAGGGGTTACCTTAGGGCGCGCAACTACCAGCTTGGCTGGAGGGGAAGGCAAAGCGGTTTTCATGAGCTTGTGTGGGAGCGCGCTACTAACTAACTTACAGGTTTCAGACCTACAGGAGGGAGTGATATCTGCTTTAAGTTGCACTGAAGGAGCACGTTTCACATAGTGAATAAGCGCAGGTGGTCCCAGGGGATCGTTGGGGCCACCCTCCATTGCCCTACAGAAAAAAGTTCTTAATGGTTAGAGCCTGGGGTTTCTCCACATCTTCTTTTGTTTTGCACAGGTATGAAAATCAGCAACGTCTAAAAAGCACCCTTTATGTCACGGAAGTTCATGAAGTTGTGCTTCACTGAGATGATATACCTGGCTAGAGAAGGTTGAGAAACTAACCCAGTTATCATGGCTGCAATAGCATCATCAAGGGTTAGCATGTTAGATGTTGACAACCTCAGGGCAGAAGGATAAAAACGCTTAGCAAAGGCAGTGGTCAGTCCCCTTCATCATGCTAAGGCGCATAAAGGCCTGTTTCTCCTTGTTTAGACTTTGCTTGGAACTAAATTTAGCTAAAAGAGCCTCCTTAACCTTTGCCCAGGTATGCATAGTGTCCATATAAGGGACCATCATCTCTTGTGTCAGGAGATTTAAGCAAGGAAGAATGTGTTTAATTTTCTGTTTGTCAGTCGTGCCTTGCATGGCAGACTGATATACATACACAAAAGAAGCAATTCTCCCCTCACCTTAAGTGAACTTGTCTTTAAATGGGGTTTAAAGGGGCAGTGTTCAAGCTCTTTAGGATGTGATAAAGCGTTAGAAAGTTACTTTTCAAGGGCAGCTATTTTTAATTCATTTTAAGGGAAAGGGTAGGAGGGTTACTCAGTTGGACGGCCTCCATCTTTAGTTAAGATATTTTGGTGTATAGTAATCCCTGTCATGAGCATCGCTTTGTGCGAATACAAGTAATTGGTGCTTGAGGTGCCAATATTTAGCTGTATTTCCACAAACCACTTGTTTTATTTATTTTTGCCAACTAATTCAGCAGACTAAAACTATGTAAAATTATGAACAAAATATTATTATATTACCCAAGTCACGGCTTGGGCGTGAAAAACAATACTTTATTAGATGCCTCCCCTAGTATTTAGGTTCATCAAAGGCTAGTAGAGGGATAATTATTAAATTCAATACAAGCAGGGTGGCGCGGCTTATACAGTTTAATAATTTGGCCAATCTGAACTTTAGAAAGTCATTTTTCATTGGTCAGTATCAACATAATGTGATTGGT
This sequence comes from Massospora cicadina, assembly GCA_022478985.1. Classification (NCBI taxonomy): domain Eukaryota; kingdom Fungi; phylum Entomophthoromycota; class Entomophthoromycetes; order Entomophthorales; family Entomophthoraceae; genus Massospora; species Massospora cicadina. The sequence goes on from JAKSZP010011083.1 coordinate 51,736, forward strand.
CCATCATAGGTAGGATAAATACATTTAGAAGTTTTTATATATTGTACCCAATCATTTGTATTGGATTTAAGCTCATTGTGGCCAATCTCCATCTGCTTCTGCTCAAGATTTAAGGGAGTGACAAACGCAGCTCAATCTGCTCAGGGTGATAGAAGGTGAAGAGTAAAACGATCATTCTGAGTCAAATCGTTTTGACAAGGGTTAGGCGAGTTTGTTTTAATAAATTTTGGACTATTTTTGCCCAAAACATTCTTCTCTCGAAGCTGAGAGGGCAATTGTCTGACATCTGGCATTAAATGGTCAAAAGAGCCTGAAACACAGTCTATATTTATTATCTGCTTTTTGTGGGGGCTTTAATTCTCCAATATGGCAATCTTTAAGGTTCATGGAGACCAAGTTTTTTTGGTTATCAACTCTCAGTACTTACATGACTACTGTTAAATTAAGAAACTTAAACTATAATGGTACCAAGGTCCTTTATTTAAAAGTGTAACGGATGGGTCCTCTTTAGTAATGGACAAAGGTAATAGGTAGAACCAGCATGCTATCACCCATAAAAGGGAAAGTACTTCATAAAGATTTCCTTTTGTCCGCATATCATTATCATGAGGGTAGGTAATTTCATTGATAAGGGGTATAGCTATGATTAACCAAAACAGTACTCCTTTTCTCCCAGAGAGGGCAAAGAGAGAGGCCATCAAAAGACTGGTTTCAGTGTCCTGATTCATGTAGAAAGGATTCACTTTTAATAATTTATCTGGTAAACTTAAAAATTATAGTTAAAGATGACTTTATATTATTCTATTCTTAAGCTAGATTCGCGTAAGAGCTCAGAATTGGGGAAGGCAAGCGCCTCAATTCTGGATATAAAGATGTGAGGAGATAATCAGATAAATTTGTTTTAGTCTAATTGACTAATTCAAAAAATGTTTATTAGGTTTTATTATTTGAAATTGTTTAGGGAATTTAAATATTAAAATTGTTCCACAATCACACCATTTTCTAAAGGCCTGCTTATAGGCTTTTTCTTATTTTGTTTTGATGGGAGGCTTGTTAGAGTTTTGACATTGGTATTGGTAAAACTTCATATAGAAAGGGTTAATTGTGCGGGTAGAACTAGTTTCTCCATTTGTTCAAATATTCTTTAGATTTTTGGACCCTTAATTATAGGGCGAACCTTCCATTCCATCTTCTTGGGTGTTCTGTTTATTACATTTTATCTGAAGGCTTTATCTCAATTTATAAGTTTTTATCAATTAACCTCAGATCAAATGGATCATCCAATAGTATAAAGGCCAAAATTTAATACTAACTTGGGTGCCAATTTTGTATGGCTTTTTAAATTGCTATTATACTTAATTATGATGAAGTGATGGTCAGAAATGTCATGTACCAACACATCACACATATTTGAGATGAAAAACTTCTCAATTTTATTTAGGCAAAGGCAAAAATCTTTGCATTTTGTCATATAAAAGTTTTTTAAAGGGGTAGTTTCCATTTTACCAGATATTTATGTTGGCCACATATAACTTACTGCCACAATTTTTTAAACCTTAAACTCTGAATTTTCTAGAAAATGAAGGTTGCATAGCGAAGGACTTCTTTATAAGAGGCCTATAAACAATCTGTCCTGGGAAATGTAGATAGTGAGGTGCACTATTTATCTTCTGGAAAGACTAGTTTAATATCCACTGGGTTTACTTGGTTGACTACCTCGAGTAGACCTATCCCTACTGAACCAAACATGTAGTGCGGAGCCTTTATATTGTAGCTCTGAGAGTGGATTTGTATATTACTTACAGCTTTTATCCCAGGATTATCTTGTCTTTTCTTGCAGCCTTTTTGTTTCTTAGTATCTACTGTGAGCTCCAGACGTTGCTTCAGAAGTTATGAAGTCTCCTTGGCATTCCTGGTGAGTTCATCTGCAGAGAGTTCAGTCATCCTATGGAGGGATCCCAGAGAGCTGGATAATATTTGCGGTTAACAAAGAAAGGGGATAACTCAGTTGATTAGTAGAACAACTTTCTTATGAATATTTGGCTAACCAAAACAATCACTCCAGTCTGTTTGACGACCTATTACATATAAACTGGAGTATTGTTTAAGCACCTGATTTATCCTCACTACCTTTCAATTCAATAGTGTATGGTAGGCAAAGGATATGCAAGGATTGATCATAGGCTTGCAAGTAGAATGTCCCAGAACTTAGAAACAAACATGGGTCTACAATCAAATATGATTTCCTCAGGCATTAGATGTGATAAGAAAATTTCATTAATAAATAATTCTGCCGCCCCTTTGAAGTGTTATTTGTAGAGAATGGAATAAATTTAACATATTTTACTAACTGGTAAACTATACCATCATTGAATCTGTACTATAGAATAAGGTAATGAGGAGATAAAGTCGACACTTATAGATGTCCATGGCTTTGTAAGTCTATAAAGGGGCATTAACTTCCCCTTTGAAGATTGTTTTGAGGCTTGACATGAGCGCGAGTCAGACATTAAACCACATTTACATGACCTTTTTCACTATTCCAGGCCACAAGTAGTGTCTTATGATTAGTTCTAAAGTCTTTGTGATTTCCTGTTGTCCAGCAGAGGATGGGTGTGACAGGCCTTCAAAATCTCCCTTTTTAAACTCTCAGGAGGGAACCATATCATTCCACGGCAATGAATTTCATTAACCTCTAGATTGAATTATTTAACTTGGCTGAAATTTCTTTAACCAGCTCTTGCTTATGCGTTTATGAATTTAGCTTCTTCTTAGCAAACTTGAATTTTTCATTGATCTCTTTGGCACCATCTTTTTCTAGTACTAGATGGTCCTTTGGCACCATCTTCATCAGTACAAAATGGTAGGAGGCAAAATGGGAATTATTTGAATTTATCTAACACTTGGTTGGTATAAACTAAAATGGGTTCTGATTCAACAGATTAGAGAGAAAAAACTTCTTACCTGGATAAAATTTAATATTAGGATACTTTATATCTCAAAGTGCAAATGAGCTTGTCTCTGGTTCATCCGTTGTGCTTCTGGTAGAATTCCAGAGCTTTGTGACCAGTATGAATCTTGATGGGCCAGCGCGTGTGAATCATGTGGTTTTGTCACTATTGGAGGTATCCATCAATTGCCAACAGCTCCTTAGAGTATGTGGGGCAGTTGGTCTCTGCAGGCTGCATCTTCTGACTGAAGTAGCAGATGGAATGTTCTATGTTATCTCCCCCCTATTGGATGAGAGAACTAATACCACAGTTAGTGCATTTTATTTCCAATATAAATAACTTTTCCCGAACATTGTGGGCCAAGTAGGGGGCTTCAATAGTGTTTTTTATTTCTTTAAAGGCCTCTTATTCTGAACCCCAACGGAAGGGCACCTTAACAGTTAAATGAGCAAGAGATACTGCTACTACAGAAAGGTCTTTAGAGAACCATCTCAGAAAGTTAACTTTTTACATAAAACTTAAAGCTACCGTTTTACCAGTTAAGGATTTCCTTATTTTGATGGCCTTGAGCTTGTCTGAGCATAACACTATTCCTCCCTTGTTCACCAGGTTTCCAAAAAACTTCTACTCATAACCTGTGAAGCTTGCAATTTTGAGGGTTTTAGCTTGATTACTGCGTAATTAATAGTTTTCAAGTAAAACTTTAAATTTTCCATGTGCCTCTCTTTGGATTTAGAGAACACCAGTAAATCATCCATATATGCGATACAACAACATCTTAATGATTTTAGGCATATAATCTATCAAGCTTTGAAATACTGCAGGTTCGTTTTATAGACTAAATTGCAACATTCAGTACTCCAAACTTTCCAGGTAGCATCTAGATGACGTGAATACTGTTAATCAGGGTGTACTGGTACTTGATAAAACGCAACTACTAGGTCAAACTTGATAAACCAGTTGGTCCCATAAATCATTGGCAGGATATTCTCAAAAAGTGGCAGGGGATAAGGATAAGGTTCTGGACCTTGTTTAACTTGAGGAAGTCCACAAATGTGTGTAGCTCACCTCTGGCTTTAGATTATAGCAGGATAGGATGTCCACAGATTATTTAAAGGGTACAATTGAACCAGGTCTCAACATGGAGTTGATATTCTTCACTAATGCTTACTTTAATATTAGGTTTAAAGTATAGATAAAACATCTTTTGTGGCAGGTCAGAGTTTGCTTTGCTTAATTTTGAGTTAGAATGTACTAGTTGAATTTGGGGAGTTCACAGGCCCAAAAACATTGTAAAACTTAGCATATTCTTTGAGTAAGGCGCTATTGGTGGCTTTCCTGAACAATATTAAAAGCTTAGCTGATGTAAAACAATAATTTAATTTTCATTAGGTGGGTAAGGATCAGTGGAGTAAATGTAACCTCCTTATTTAGCATATTGAATTGAGTGAGAAATGGGTATACCATCTCATCTTTAGAACAACGGAGTAGGTTAGGTGGTTCAGGGTTCAGAAGTTTCTTCAAAATTTTCTTCCCCTTGGCAAATTATGAAATTCCTTCTTATCCTCCAAAAGGTAATATAATTACCAGAGTCAGTTAAAGTCACCTCTCCTTTCTCCTTTT
>JAKSZP010011084.1:0-56157 GCA_022478985.1 Massospora cicadina
ACAATGGAGTTGCTGAGCCCTCAGTACTATTGGGAAAGTATGAACTTTGATGTGCTTGAAACTATTTCTTGTTGCCATCAGTGTCAAGTGGAGAAGCCATTCCACCGTAAGACTTCTTATCAGGTAGTGAAACCTCACTTTGCTTGGCATACTGCTTCCCTGGATGTTGTTGGTCCCTTGCCAACAGGAGCTAATTGGTGTAAGTACATTCTGGTGGCTATCAATCATCTGAATTGGTGAGTTGAAGCAAGGGCAATATGAGATTTGGGGGCTGTTACAGTGGCCAAGTTTGTGATGGAGTGCATTATTCAGCACCATGGATTCCCTCGGTTTATTCTCACTGACAACGGAACTAACTTCACCTCATATATTATCCCCAAAATGAACGAGCTCACGGGTATCCGCAGGGTTCTAATGACCCCATACCACCCCAAATCTAATGAGATGGTCAAACGTGTGAACGGGACTCTGATGAATATCCTATGCAAATTAGTACTGGATCAACCATCTGATTGGACCTCCCTTCTTTCCACTGCTGTGTTCGCCTATAACATCAGTTACCATTCTGCCACAGGGAAAAGCCCATTTCAGCTGCTTTATGGCTGTCACCCAGCTCTTCTGGCGTTACTTTATCTGTGCGTAGAAGACACTGGTGGAATGGAACCCCACCGTTATTTGAAAAACCTTGCAAATATTCTAATCAAATTGCAAACTGAAGCCCATTCCTTCAGCTTAGCCAAGAAGATCAGGAATCAGGCCGCAGACCAGGTACATCAGAGCGGGTTAACACAGTTTAAGGAAGGTGACATGGTTCTCTTCCACGATTAGCATGGGTTTGGGTGGAAACGCAATCTAGTCAGCATATGGATTGGTCCATTTGAAGTCATAGAGAAAACTGGTGTTGACACATATACCATCAAGGACCCTGCTAGCAGTCATATCATCAACTGAGTGCATGCCAAGTTCCTCCATGTATATAGGCAATAGAAGCCTTATCATCCAGTCAAAGGGGGGTAATGTTACGATTCTGATATGACTGGATGATAGCCCCAGTTGTCATGGCGAAATGAATAGGAATCTGCCGGAATTGAACTGGTAATGGTAATTTAAGCGCTTTGAAATGAAGCTATATTGGGTTACTAGGAAATCAGTCAAATTGGGCGAATGTGAATTGATGAATAAATAATTGGTGAAACCAATGAGATACGGTGAAGTGAATTACTAAGCCATGAAAGTGATACCATCCAAAGTCATTACCATACAAGCAAGATGAGATGATCAAGGAGGTCAGGTTGTTGATAATTTTTAGAGGTGCGCAGAACAAGAGGGAGCCGTGACAGTTAGTACAATAAATAAAAGAGTATAGTGGGAGCAAGTGATCCACAATTATTATATTAGTTTATTTCTGTTTTTTAAATGGGCAACGATCCTCATATCGGTGGTCTTATTGCTCAGTGGGTCAAACCCTGTGCAATTTTGTTTTTGGCATATCTCCAGACACGCCAATTTCGTAACAACCACTCTTAGATATAGCTTCAGTACTTTGGCCTCTGGCACAAGAAACAATGTAAATCTTACCCAACCTCTCCCTTGTTATCATCAACCAAGGTATGTTTCCTTGTGAGTGCCCTATTCTCTAGATATCAGACTAGTTACTGGCGATCTCCTCTGCTCCTTTGATCCCAGACTGGGTACTGTTGGTCTCATTACTTCACATAAATATAAGTGGAAGCAAAGGATAACATTAAGATTCTGTGGCATAAGGATTATTATTGGTATAAATTAAAATATTTTTTACTTTTTCATAAACTCAGGTTATAAAATATATGTAAATTAATAATAAAACAATAATATGATATGACAATAACTTAGGGGCTTCATGAACCCCATGTCAGTCCCTTATTGATCTCCACCTTGGTAATGGCATAACTTGACTAAGTGCTTGTATCTGTAAGCTCCATCTTGCAGTGGACATTCCTGAACAGTATGTTCAGTGACCCTTACTCAAACTCCGCTTCATTTAAGGCTGCATACTGCTTTTAGTTACTTTTACTTTACCCATTTTAGTAAAATGCTGCTCAGGTTGATATTCATATGATAGCGCTTCTACAATACACCTTATTTCAGTGTTCAATTGACTCTTAATATTGCTGTATTTCTTTTCAGTTAAAATTCAGTTGGAGGGTTCAATCACTTCTGTCACGGTAATTTGGCTTGTATGGTTTTCAGTTATCTCTTTGTCATTGGCCAATTCAGATGGGAATGCTCCATCATTGTATGATTGTAAATATTTTTCCCCAAAGTTATAAAAGTGGCTAATTATTGACTTTGCATCATCATTGCCATCTTCTTTTCTATAAATCTCTTAGGTTGGCAGGTATTAAAGTATCTTGTGTTATGTCATCCCAACTGTCTGGTAAATTTCTTAGGCCGCCACTATCTAGAAAAAAAGGTTCATTTCCCTTATCTGTGTTTAGTCATGTAATTCTAAATTTTGTGATAGTATAATTGTGGGGTTCCTTTCATATGGTGAGGAATTAATTTTCAGTACACTCATGGTAGTTGTCAAACTATTGCCTTCTTGCAAAGGAAAAGAATGTTTTCAATGTAAAATAGTCCAAATGGTGGGGGTCCAAACCCTGCACCATCTCAAATTTGGTTCTTGTCAGAAAATTACTTGTTTTGTATTTTATAATGATAGTATTTCAAATTTTAATAAGGATAAAATTGGCCTAAAAACCCTAGTCAATTCTCAGTGGAACCCCTCAAACTGAAAAGTACTTCCAACCCCCCTCCTCGGTCAAATAACCCTAAAGTTAAGGGCAGGGCTACGCTGAGCCTGCGGTGAAATCAGGGGAGTTGCTCCGCTGGTATTTCCTGGCCCAATTGAAATTTAAACCAAGCACCTACGCCGTGACCAACCCCTTTAATTATCTTGGAGGTGGTCCCTCAAGGTTCAATTATTTTTTCCTAAGGTGATTGGCTCAACTATATCAACTGATTGCCTCACAGACTTGTCCTTTCTAATCTCGACCCTCCATTGGCCATTCCATTAAAGCGAGCTAAGTTTTGAGAGCTCCAATAGGTCAAACACCCATATTTCCTAAATAGGCTCAAAGATATTAATGAATTTAATGCCTATCGCACTTTAAGCCTCATGTGAACTTAAATAATAAGTTTTAAGATCATAAGAGGGTTCGCTTTTCTTACCCCCATGTCAAACTAAAAATAATATAAAACCCAACTTATCACTGTTAATGGAAGTTTCCCTTTTTTTAAGAAGTGGTATATAACCCCCTACAAACTATTTAAATCAACATTGGAGAGTGTAACTTCACCTGCTAATTATTGTTGGAATTTAGGTGCCAAACTTACCAGCTAGCAGTATAAAGCCTAAAATCCAACAAGTGGTGCTCACTACAGGGGTAGCCTGTACACCGCAAAACACTTTAATCAAAATGGAGGGTGTTGGGGTAATTAACCCTCACAACCTCTATGCTGCCTCTGAACCCTGTCTAGTTGCCTTGAACAACAACTAGACAGAGCTTTATCACGACTTAAAAGGCTTGAACAGCACCCTTTTAAATGCCCCTTGAAAAACAAGTTTATCCCTGGCGAGGGTAGCATTACATCGTTCTTATAAGTCTATGAAGCAGCCATGGAAGGGGCGAGTGATCACCAGAAGGTCAAGCACATCCTTACTCATTTAAGTCACCTGGCTCAAGAAATGATGGTCCCTCATATGGACAATCTGCGCACCTTGCCAATGTTAAGGAAGCTCTTATAGCTGAATTTGGCTCCAAGCAGAGTCTAACCAGAGAGAAACAGGCCTTTATGCGCCTTATCATGTATGATGGAGAACTGACAGCTGCTTTTGCTGAACGATTTTACCTTGCTGCCTAGAGTTTGTCAACGTCTAACATGCTAAACCTGGATGATGCCACCACTGCCATGTTAGCTGGGTAGCTTATCAACCTTCTCTAGATAGGCATATCATTTCATTGGAGCGCAACTTCAAAAACGTCTGTGACATAAAAGAGGCTTTGTTAGATGTTGCTGATTTTCATATCTGTGCAACCACCAACGAAGATGTTGTGAAACCCCATGTTCTAACCATTGAATTGTTTTATCCTGTAGGGCAGTGGATGGTGGCTTCAACGACCTCCATGGTAACCCTTATTCCTATCTACTTTGTGAAACCTGCTCCTTTAGTGCGATTCAAAGCAGATAACACCTCCTCCCGTAGGTCTGAGAACTTCAAAGCAGGTAATAATATATGCTTCCATTCCAGCTCATTAAACCCGCAGTGCCTTCCCTCCCAGATAAGCTGGTAGTCGTGCGCCCTAAGGGTAACCCCTGCAACAAGGAAGGGCTTGCTGGTAAAACGTATGAACAGAAGATATCTATCTAACCTCATGTGTCTGACTTCCCTACTTCTATCTCTTCATTACCAACTGTTGAGAATACCTCTGAGGACAAGTCTAAATGGGGTTATAAGGATGTGGTTACTACATAATTTAGTACCCGCTGAAGTGAGGTTCCTGATCATTTGAACGCTGGAGGAGTATATGAGACTACCATACCTGAGGACACGTAACTCAGCCATATTCTAGGGTGTCCCAAGGTTATTGACACTTCCAGCGATGCTGATCAGTTCCTGGCTGGCTTGATTCGACCTCTAAGCAGGTTTATACCATGAAATCCATCTTGGAGAGCTACTTAGAGACTTCTCGCAAACTAACTTCTACTTTCTGGATCAAGGAGGTCTTAACTCTATCTCCTACTTTGGAGGAACACTCACCAAGGTGGAAGTGGTTATTCAGAAATTCCGTGTGATGGCCTCCTGGATATTAGTTCCTCAGTGAACGTAATCTCATCAAAACTGGGACAAAAAATTAATCTGACGCGCTTGACCTGGGTTATAATCAAGAGTTTGGAATCACGGGGTTTAAACAACACTTGCACCACGGGGCATACTCTTCCCTTCCCATTTGAATTGGGAAGATAACTTATTGGCCCCAGCAGTGGCCATGGACAACAGTAGTTATGATATGCTCATAGGTACTCAGCTTATGATTGAGTACTTTGGAATAAGCACCATGGAGCAAGGTTTCCTCTCATTACTCAACTACAAAGTCCCTTTAGTCTTATCCAATAAAGGTCCCAGCAAGAATAAATACTCTTGAATGGTTGAATACCCTTTTTAGCCGCTTTGCCTTTGCATTGTACCACCTCTGGGCGCAATACCAAGAAATTTCCCGATTCAGTGGATGTTAAGGATGGTATTACTTTCTATGATGCAGACGAGATATTGATTAAGCATTGTGAACAACGAGTGGTTGATACAAAGATCACGCTCCAAATTCAACACCACTTTTTGCTGCATATTATAAATCTTGAGGGCGTTAGCCCCTTGGAGCCCAGGGTTTTTTCTGGCATACTAGTCCCGGCCTAACAGCTACCTATCACTATTCTACTGGGAAACCTCGCTGGTAAGGATAGGGTTTTAAGAAAACACCCGGAAATTGGCAGAGGCTTATTGGTCCCCATAGAGGACATTAAACGCATCCATTTCATTGGCTCTATGATAGATTTAGACTTGCCAACGAATAACCTGAGATGTACTTTACCCAGAGTCCATATCTAGGATGAGCTGACCCCAGATGAGCTGGAAAAGGACCACACTTTATTGGAAGGATATAGCGACATATTTTATAGGTCAGTAGCTGACTATGCCCACATGAAGGACTAAAGCCACTCATTGACGTGGGTGATGCCATCCTATCTGGTCCAAGCCATATTGCAAGTCAAAGGTAGAATAGCATCAAATGAGGACTGATCTCAAGCAGTTACTAGACGCTGGGCTACTGTTACCCTCGAAAAGCCCTTGGTCTTCCCCCTCTTGCTAATTAAAAAGAAAAACGGAGGACATTGAATATTCATGAATTTCCGTAAACTAAAAAACCTCACAAAAAAATATAGCTATCCTATCCCCCGCATTAATGACGCTCTGGCCTAAAACTCAGGCTCTAACTTCTTCTCCACTGTGGACTTGGCTAGCGGCTATTGGCAAATGGTCCTTTCTCCCCAAAATCAGGAGAAATGTGCTCTCATTTGCAGTTAAGGTCTTTTCCAACCCATCTGAATTCTCAAGGGTTGTGCAATGCGCCCGCACCTTTCCAGCAAGCCATTGATTATATCTTAAAGCATCTGAAGATAAGTTGCGTCATCGTCTATCTCAATGACATCACGCTGTTTTCAAAGAATTTCAAAGAACATCTGTCTCAAATGAAGGAAGTGTTTCAATGCTTATGCAAATCCAACATCAAAATTAAAACCCTCCAATTGCAATTTTTCCAGAGGAGGCTAAATTTCCTTGGATACTCCATTTCCCAAGAAGGATACCCTTGCAGGACAAGATTGAAGCCATATCAAAAATTCCTCCCCCTAAGAATCTACAGGATATTCAGGTAGTTTCTGGGAATGATGAGATATTACCATCAGTTTATCCCAAAGTTCGCTCAGCTCAGTGAGCCCCTTGTCCGCCTATTGACGAAGAACACTCCTTTCCATTAGGGTGAGGAGAATAAGCCCTCTTTTGAGACCCTAAAGCAACTGCTACAATTATGGCCTATAATGGAGCACCCAGACTATAGTAAACCTTTCATCTTATTTACTGATACCTCAGACTATGCTGTCAGTGACATCTTGGCTCAACTGGAAAATGGGGTAGATCATCCTGTAATATACTTTACAAGATGCTGTCCAAGGCGGAGCGCAACTATAGAGTCACTTAAAAGGAGTGCCTTGCCGTATTGTTAGCTTTGAAACACTACATTCTTCCCTGTATGGAACTACCTTCACAGTAGTTACGGACCACACTTCTCTGAAATGGTTACAGAACATGAAGGATACTACTGGCCGGTTAGCACTTTGGCTCTAAAGCTCCAGCGTTATGACATGAAATTGAACACCATGATAGAACCTGTCACATTAATGTGGATGGGTTAACTTGGCTGCCAGTCCTGCACTTGGATAATAGTGAGGCGAAGAGGTTAAATGACCTCTGACACCCCCAATGACTGGGAGGATGAATATGAGCCTGTCCAGAAAATGTTATCCTGTCACTCCCGTAAAATCAAAGTGGAGAGCAGTGTCAGGGAAACTGGAGGCGAGAGGTCGCTGAGGGGAAAGACCCAGGCTAAAGATGTGACAACAAGGCTAAGTGACTCAACAAAATCTAGAGACTTCCTAAATGATCAGTATTATGTTTCCATATGAATCTGTGAAGTAAGACGCACACCAAACTGGCCAAAAACCATCAGGGACAAGAGATCCTAGGAGCTGGGATGGGTGGCTTAAAATCTAGGACATAGTGTGGTGAAATAGGAAGTGTCATAGCGGTGGAGTAGATGGCAGAGTGGGTGGAGTTCTCACTGACAGCATTAGAGGCAAAGCAGAACGGAAAACGGGCTTCACCCATCGCAGAACTTTGGAGAGGTGTACTTTTTTTAAAAGCACCAAAATATACAGAAATCTTTCCCAAAAGTTCTTAAACTTTATTAGAATGATCAGAGTATCTGAGAAAAATAAAGCCTTTCTCAGCTTGGGACTTAATTTAAAGGAGAAAAAATTCACAAAGGTTCTAAATGGTTATTGAAATCTGATCTGAGCCACAAAGTCTTCATTCTTCATAAAAATCAAAAAAATTCAAATTTTTCTGGATTCTGTAACCCCATATAATGTAATTTTCTGGATTTTAGGTTTGATTACCGCCAGGTTTTTCGCCTCAGATGAGCTGTTTTCCTCAGCCATGGCTGGCAAAGCCAGAACCCATTTTCTGTCAATGACCTTAGAGAGGTCATCAGTGACCCTTAGGGGTTCTGGTCTTTGCTCCAAGCTCTTTTTTAACTTGGCTTTGGGGGGCGGTTAATTCCATAAAATATGTCACTGGCTGTGACATCACTCTCCACTCTTGGATGAGGTTCTACACCACCTAAGGGGACTTTGGCCAAGGCGAAGTTCTTTTGGGGAGTAGGTAGCTTCATGGCAGCTAAGGAGGCTTAGGTGGCAGGACCTGCGGCATCTGGAAATCTAGGGTGGAAGTCAAGAATTAGGTCCTGATCATTGGTCATGCCTCAATAGGATACTCAGCTGTTCTTCTTCTCATTATATCCCTTTCAGGACAACAAGTACTTCAGGCGGCGTTGGGATAGGCGAGAAGCAAGAACGGCATTGACCTCATATTGGGGTCAACTATCCAATATGACGGTATCTGGGAGAGGTGGCATGGGACCATTAAAGTGGGTTAGAAGGTACTCATCTAAGGTGCTGAACACTTTATTGAAGGGGGTAAGTCAACATGGTAAGCGGATGGGCCAACTTTCTTGAGGATCTTGAAGGGTCCAACGTTCTTGGGACCTAACTTGTGGCAGGGTTGCATCAGGTGGAGGTCCTTGGCGTTGACCATGACCAAGTCACCAGGCTTATACTCAGTGTAAGTCCAGGGGAACGTCCCCTTTACATAGATTGGGCGATTTTTCCATTTCCAAATAAGAAGGGTCCTAAGAGGGTGGATGTACCCCTCATCACCCAGGGTGACCTCGCCCATGTGGTAGACGAGCGCTGGGTGACAGCACTTCCTCTTAATATTCTTTCCTCAGTACCCATGCTCACTTCAGCTGAACTTGTCCACCAAATTGAGGAAATCTGCGCCGAGATTACTGAATCAAAGTTGAAAGGTCTCAAACAATTGGGAATTAAGCCTGACGATTGGAAACTATTATTCAAAAAGGGAAAAGTATAAATTATCAGCCAAAATTGCAACAATTTTGACTCATCCAACGGTATGATTGCCAACGCCAAACACCCCTCAAAGTTGTCGGGGATGATCCCCAATGTGTGATGGTATCTTTGATGACTATCACAGATAATTTGAAACCCCTATCTGATGAATCAGGAGTTGCAGTCAATGTAACTCATTTGACCAAATGAATGCCCCAGCAACTGGGCACGGGCAGGTTGGGCATCCTGAACCCGTTTCCAACCAATTGGGACTGCCCCTATGTGGGGTGGCCCTGGGGAATTCCCGTTGCTTGTTGGGCTAGATGCTGTCATGCCAACTGATGAAAACACAGGTGAGCCTTGGTCTAGGCATTTGTGGTCAAACTGATAGCGATTTGGCCTGCCACTGAATTCTTCAATGTCAGTTCCAATTGAAATCAACTGCCCCTTTCCACAAAATTCGCCAGGTTAAAAAAAATTCTGGACCTGGAACCTGATTAGACTCAATAGCCAATTAAACACTATTTAATCAGTAGCATCACACTGAGGAAATTGTTGTCAATTTTCTTTATCTATTTTCCCAATAAAAACCCTTGACTTGATTCTAGTTTTTTATGCTTCAAACCAACCCGCCCTTTCTTCCAGTATTAACAACACTCAGGGTTTATGGTCGTGTTCACCTGTTATTTTTCTAGGTGTCTATATATATTTATGTCTCATGGGTACTTAATGGCGGAACTCCTTCCTAGTTCCATAGCCCTCATACCAGCAGCAGTGACACTGACATTTGGGTTTGCTGTTTGGGTGCTTCAGCACTTGAACTGGCAGGTTGGTCTAAAAATAAGTTGCTGTTTGCCTGACATAATCGACCAACCATTATTTCTAACCTTACCACCTTTCTCGTTGATATTGCCATAGCAATGGTCCTTTTTTCTCAACTGAACCGGTAGTGAAGATGTGTTACTATGGATTTAATAGCCTAGTCCCTCTCAAATTGTCCAAACCACATCCCATATTTGCCACGGCCTCATGTCCATGTCAGTAATTTCTGGCACTCCAACTTGTAGAGGGTTTAATCCTGCTACAAACCTTGTGGTTTCCCCCGATCCCAGTACCATCTCTTCTGTATCAATGAATCCAACTATAGCTGCTAAAAGAAAATCTTTCCTACTTTCTATTGGCCATGCTGATTATTATCAGGTCTCACCATGTCTCCTTTAAAGCTTTGGTGGATACTGGAGCTGCAGGCAATTTTATGAGTGTTAAGCTAGCCCAAAAGTTGGAGCTTGACCTGGACCTAGGTCCTTCGGTGATGGCTGCTTCATCAGCCTCCCAGACCTCATATCTAGTCCGTCCGCTGGTACCTCTCTTGGTACATCTATTATCTTTTGCGATCAGTTCTCATCAATGCCAAACTTGGTGTTTCCAGTAATCTTGAGGGGTCAGATGGTGGCGCTGGCAGCATATTAAAGTTCACCTGGAGTCAAATATGTTGTCGTTTGTTAATGAGCAAATGGAGGGAGAATTTCCCTTAGTTAATACCCTTCTGAAATTCAAGGCTGAAGCTCTATCACTTCCCATGTTTCCCCTGTGGGCCTTCCATCTGATTTTCCTGAAGAATTGATGCACTATCAAACTATCTTTGATTCCAATAAGGTGAACCATCTTCCCTCTCACACCAAATTCAACTTAGGTTTCTAAACAACGGTACAGTTGGTGAACATCAACTTCCCCTTGTATCAACACACAGCGGAGGAGGAGGCTGCTCTTGAGACCTGGTTAGACAATATGCTTAAAAAGGGTGGTTATCTAAAGAGACGTCACCAATTGCTTCGCCTATTGTTTTTGCTAAGAAAGCCGATGGTTCCCTCCATCCCTGCATGGATTATGGAAACCTAAATAAAATTACAGTGAGCTGACCCTACCCTTTGCCCCTGAAGCAAACTATCATACAAGTGATCGCTAAGTCTTGTGTGTCCTCCAAGCTTGATCTTGTTAATGCCTTCAACCAAATATGGGTAATGGAAGTTCAAGAATGGCTTACCAAAATTCGAACAAAATGAGGTTTTTAATTCCATGTAATGCCCTTTGGCTTGAAGAACGCCCCATCTACATTCCAAAGAATGATTGATAGCATGCTGGATAACCTCAGGCTTACTTGCGTGGTCTCTTATATTGATGACATTTTGATTCACTCCCCAACTCCCAAACAATATGCAAAAGACCTGGAAGTGGTCATAGCTGCTTTGCACAAGGCAGGTGTTGAATGGTTGACTTTTTTTCTAAATCGTTGGTAATTATAAACAAAAATATCCTAAGTATATCCAAACTTAGATTTGTGGCCTAGCGATTTCAATTAATAATATTCAACTATGCTGACATGAGCTCGAGGGCTTTGTTGGTTAGGTCAGACTTAATATTAAGTATTGATTTAATGACTTGGACATGTGGGCTTCATTTGTCTATATCAAAATTAGTTTTTAATGTCAATTGAGTTTTTAATTGAAGTAATTACTAATTAGTGGTACAATTCGCCTTGGTATGTGCTGTCAATTGCTTGATAAAGAGAATCAGTTCAGCTATTTTCAGAAGTTTCTGAAATGCCATCTTGAGAATATTGAAATTATTTACACTGACCCTGAGGCCATGCGAGATGCCCTGAGTTGAAGTATTTGTAGACCCTCAAACAAACATTTTACGTGTTCCTCTGGACAATTGCCATTGAAAATGAGATGTCATGGGTAAGATGTGGTGAACACCAAACCCTATGGATTATCTCCAAGTTGATACTAGTAAAAAACAATCAATTATTACCACTATTTTATAGTTTAACTTATAAGCTTTTTGTGTTTAATACTTTAAAATGTATTAAGTCAAGAATTTACTTGGGATCAGTAAGATCAGGGCAGCGTGCCATCATCCAAGTAACGATAGGAGAATATGACTTTCAAGTGCTTTTACCAGGGAGTTATATCTTAACTATAGTCACCGTCTGGTCTATTGTCTTCATACAATAGACGTTTGAAACTCCACCATACCGCAGAATAACCAGCCATCTGAAATAGACCAAAATTCAACAACAGGTCTGTTTGTCAAGCTATCAAAATGAGATTTTGATAAGGAGGAAGTTACCTTTCTTGGAAACATGGTCTTAAAAATGGCTATGTGATTCCTCCCAACAAGTTGGACGCCATTCATGAATGGCCAACTCCAACAAAGAAACAACTAAGAAGTTTCTTGAACAATGCCAAAATTTGAGATAGCGACTGAATCAAATTCCCCACTTATGGATCAGGCTGTGCTGAACTGGTTCCCAAACCTAACCAAGTTAAACTAATTTCAGGATCCTCCTCCTCAATTTTTGAGTCACGTAGGGCAGCATTTCCACCCATTCAGTCAAGTGAGTGATGAATCCCTTTAAGAATGCCCATGAGTCAGCAAATCTGGAAGATATGAAAAATCCTGAAAAGATGGGGCCCCAACAATCCCTAAGGCACTGAGCCCCCACTCACCCTATAAATATCAGAACTTTTTGATTTAATAAAGTGTTAGGTATTCTAACCCAATTTTCTGTTTCTTTCAGCGCTATTTACAAATTTCCAGATTTGAGCCACCTTTGAACCTCAGCACCAGTCTAGAGAACTTTAGCACTGACAAACGTGGTGCTCACTACAGGGAGCTCTGAGCTGTCTTAAGTGAAAACGTCTATCACAAAAAAATGGAAAATACTAGCAGCCCTGAAAACCAATTGACTGGTCTATTGAGAAGTATTACTTGATGGGTTAGTACCTCGTGATAAACAACACCACCCTCACAGCCTGAGAGGTTAGAATTCTGGGCCACATTCAAACTCTCACTGCCTCCCTTGATGAGAGCCAATACCAACTCCATTACAAAAACCTTAACTATGTCATCCAACAATTGATAAATGGCATCAACTCTGTGGGCGCCCGCTCCAGCTGCTCCTGTGCCTCTTTTGTACCTTCTACCATGTGGGACCTCTATGAGTCGGCTGTACTACTGGCAGGGGAACTTGACCTGGGGCCCAAAAGCTACCTTAATAACTTTGTCCGCCCAGCTATCCATCACCTACTCCAGCTATTCAGGTTACACCATCAGGAGGTCTCCCAGTAACTGGGACTCACCCAGAACTTACACTCATACATCATTAACTTCTACAACGCTGCCTCCTCATTTGTGCATGACAACTGCGAAGCCATTATTGATAACTGGCAATTGATCAATGAGATCTGGGATCAAATTGTAGTATTAGACAGCGGAATCTTTGGCTACCTCGAGGATCAGCTGCATCAAAACGCTCAGCTCCTTAAGGCGACTTGGAATCAGAATCTTTCAAGTCGAAGAATTGGTACAATTCCTGCAACAGCTTAATGAGAGCTGGCCTCTCATGACTACCCCTCCATGAAAGCAGGGCCAAAAGGACCAGAAGTACCCTGCAGACCTCAAGGGCCCCCAGGCCCTTCAGCAGCTGGAAATCCCAAAGACCCATGGCGGAGGGATGTGATAACAGCCCTGGCTGCCCTACGTGATCAAATCCAAAATGTGGTGCTGGGATGCAAACACTGATTGGATGGAGTCCACCTTGACCCTAGGGTCTCTATTGAGGCATTTTCAAATGAAAAATGGATAACTTCAGTGCCTTTACTAAGCTTACAGACGCTCATATTTCCCAGCTTGAACAAACTTGTTGAAGGTTTGAAAACTGTTTGACCACCCTTTAAGTCCAGATTCACCTTCAGACCACCAATATCCAATCCCTAAAGGAGCAGGTTGCAAATAAGGCTTCTGCTTCCACCCTCAGCCAAAATTGGGACTGCATCCAGGAGGACTTAGAAGGCTTTTGGCGATGGCTGAATCAGTGGGCTCCCCAAGATTATGCGGAAACTAAAGTTTCAGAGCCAACACCTATCCCTAGTGTTAACACCCTCTCCGCTCCTCTGGTAACTAACTTTAAACCTAGTTTTAAAGAAAGGTTCACCCCTGGACGGGAAATCAGCACCTCCTTCCTGTACGCCTATGAGAGTTCTATGGAAGATTCCACCAATTGGCAGAAGGTGAAGCATATCCACTCCTGCCCAGACAGCACCACCTGGGAGATCATGACCCCCCATTTGAATGAGTGTAACACCAGGGAACAGGTCCGTACAGCTTTGATCCAAGAGTTTGGCAGCAATCAAACTCTGGTTAACCAAAAGCAAGCGTTCATGGGCATCTGACTGAACAAAGGGGAAACCCCCATGGATTTTGTAAACCGTTTTTATGCCCAAGTACAACCCTTGGTCACTACAAATCAAATTACCATGGACGACACTATCATCTCTGTCATTTCTGCCTTTGGATCCTATACTTAGGTTCAAATGCATATGATTGAGCAGAAGAATGGGTTAACCTGTATTCGGAAGATTAAGGAAGCACTCAACGAGATCCCTGCCTCAAATCTACACTTTAAGGCTACATCTACATGTCTCTAACCGCCCTAGGGTCCATGTGGTTGAAAACCAAAAGAATCCATGACCTTGATACACCTACTGTAGTGGTTTTAGACATAGTGCCAAAGTCTGCTAAAAACGACTTGCTAAGTAGGTGTGAAAAGGGATGTCAGCATGAAGGACAAGGAGCTTCATTATGACATCCCTACCCAGCCTCAAGCATACTCCTTGAATAAACTTGAAACTGTCATACCAGAAGAAGGAGTTTTGATATCTGATGAAAATAAAGAGGTTGATACTGCTTACTCTTCTTCTGATGATTCTCCCATGTTCCTCACAATACCTCCCCAATTTGGAAGTCTGGTTACCCAAGTCGCTGTCTGGGTCAAGATCCTGGTCCTTGCCATAGTTGACAGTGGCTCCCCCATAAACGTTATATCTTCCAAGTTGATATAGTGGGTCAAGATCACTCCAGACCTGCCACACTATATGGAATATGGCACGGCTGGCCCACAGTGTACCCAATCTATAGGAGCTTATTCCTCTCTACCATTACAGTTTGGGAAGCTTGCTGTGAACACCCCTGCGGTCACTCTAGACACCCCAGTTAAGACCTGCTCCTTGGGACTCAGTTCCTTCAAGACGATTTGGTGGTGCTCCATTACAATGGCGGCTTCCTCTCCCTACTAGGGCAATGGGTCCCTCTGATCTTTGAAACTTCTCACTACTCTAAGATGGATGTTAAAGCCTGGTCCTGTCTACTGGAGAATGAGGACTGATTTATTGACTCGAGTATCATATCAGGGGCTCTCAAGTCTGGCTACCCCTCCTGCTGCTGATGGACAGGAAGACATGCCAATCTACTTACCTAGGGCGACTACAGTAGCTCCAAAGTCCCAAGTCATTGCTGACACCTGGGTCCATGTCAACGTCCCCTCAGGATACCTATTGGAAATCTGAGGCCTAGACAACCCATCTCCTAAGGAAGTGCTGACCTGCCCCGGGATCCTTGATTCAGCGTATGCCAGATCTATATCTGCATTGCTAGCCAACCTTACTGACAAACCCAAAGTCGTAGGTCCAAACAGTCCTGTCACTTATGTCCACCTTTTACTGATAGGGGCTGTTACTGATGTCTGAAGTTTTGGGAAACTTGAGGGATTTTGGCTTGGAGTCACCACCCTTGGTTAGTCTGGTCAATGCCAATATTGTGAAGGACCTCTCAGATGAGCATCGACACAAAGTCCAGGAGTTGTTGGAGGAATACTTGGACCTATTCTCAACCTTGACCTATGACTTCAGAAGAATGAGAGGAGTCTTACACCACATGGAAACTGGGGACGCTCCCCTTTTCAATCCTGGCCTTACCAAAAAAGCAAGGTCGAAGAGGCCCAGGTGATGGTGGAACTCAAACAGCTACTCGACGCTGAATTCCTGGTACCATCGCGCAGCCCTTGGGCCTCCCCTAATCTGCTGGTTCATAAGAAAGATGCCAGGCACTGGGTGATGATGGATTATCAATGACTTAACTCCATCACCAAGAAGGACAGTTATCCTCTGCCATTAATTGACAAGTTTCTCCATCTGCTTGCCAGTTCCCAGTACTTTTTGGCCATGAACCTTGACAGCGAATATTGGCAGGTTAAGCTTGCCCCCAAAGACTGGGCAAAGTGCACTCTCATCTCCAACAAGGGGCTATTTGAGCCCACCTGGATGCCCCAAGGCCTCTGTAAAGCCATGGACACTTTCCAGCGTGCCATGGACGGGATCCTTGGGGACTTGAAGCTCTCATGCATCCTCGTCTACCTGGATGACATTACCATTTTCTCGCGGACCTTTAATGACATGTGGAGCATCTCAGGGAAGTCTTCAAATGGCTTAGTAAGGCCTCTGTCAAGCTAAAACCTTCAAAGTGCTCCTTCTTCCAGTATGAGCTAGAGTTTCTAGGACACAAAGTCTCCAAGCGTGGCATCCAACCTATACTGAACAAATTAATGCCATAGAGAAGATGTCACGCCCCTAAAGCTTAAGATATATCCAAGTCTTTCTTGGAATGGTGGGCTATTACCATCAGTTTATCCCCTGGTTTTCCAACCTAGCTGAGCCTCTGTTCTACCTCTTAGAGAAAAATGTGTCATTCAAGTGGCGGCCTGAACAAGAACAGGCTTTTAACGCCTTACATATGGCTCTATGTACTAAACCTGTTCTAGTTCACCCACACTTCGACAACCCTTTTTATTGTTCACAGATGCAAGCTATGTCACCGTCAGGACTATCCTAGCCCAACATGATGAAAACCAGTTTGACCATCCCGTGGCTTATTTTAGTAAGACACTAAGTAAAGCTGAGTGGAACTACAGCATTACCAAGAGGGTAATCTATCCATTCTACTAGCCATCAAAAATCTTCAGCCTTACCTCTATGGTACCCATTTTACTATTATTAGACCATTCCTCGCTCCAGTGGCTCCAACAAATGAAAGACCCAGATGGCCGGCTAGCCAGGTGGGCCTTACAACTACAAAGCTATGATTTCATTATCATCCATTGCGCAGGCGCGATTCACTAGAACACTGATGGACTCTCTCAGATGCCAGTGCTAGCAGTCTTGACCCCCAAGAAAGATTGGCTATATGACCTGATAGGACAGCCTGAGCAATGTGAATTGGAAACTCCTGAGGTCCAGGCCAAACTCAGCAGAATGACTTGAGACACACAAATTAAGGATGGGCTACTCTACAAGAAGGTCAAAAAGAAGTGGCTCCCTTATATCCGCCCCTCCTCTCATACTGATGTCATCCCAGAGGGCCATTCAACTGTTATACATGGGGCAGTTAAGAAGACTCACGATTGGCTGAAGTCATGATGTTACTGGGACTAAATAGTAGAAACCATCCAAGAGGTCTTGGAGGCTTTTATGACTTGCTGATCCCACAACTGAGCCAACCCTAGATTTCAACACTCAGTCATTGCCCCGACTGGGCCCTTCAATGTCATTAACATTGACGTGGTGGGTCCCCTCCTCACAGGACTGCATGGCCATAAGTATATTATCTTGGCGGTGGACCACTTAACCAAGTGGGTTGAGGCGATTTTAATTCCCGCTGCCACTGCTAAGGCCACTGCTCTTTTCCTTGTTCAATCCGTTTTCACCCAGCATGGGTGCCCCCAGACCTTGCTTTCAGGCAATGAATTGAACTTTACCTCCCAGGTAGTACAAGAACTAACTACTATTTGGCTCTACCCATAGTTTCGCCGCTCCTTACCACCCATCTACTAATGGGGTGGTAGAATGCGCTAATGAAACTCTTATTTCCATCCTATGGAAGCTGGCCACCTTGGATACTGCTCGTTGGAACCATTATATACCCAGCGCCTTGCTTGCCTACAGGGTGAGCTACCACTGAGTCATCATTATGCCCCCATAAGAACCTATATGGGCGGGCACCAAGGCTACCAAGTAGCATCCAGCCATTGCTTGACACCTCCACACCTGAAAACTCTGAATTAACTATGAGGGCCTTAGCTGATGAAATTGTCCATCTTCAAGCCCAAGCCACTCAAGGCATTATCACCATCCAATGGAAGAGAGACATCCCTATTTAATCTCGGATGACCATCCTTACCAATTTTTCAATTAGGTGACCTCATTCTCTTTTATCGCCATCGACCTGGAAGCTGACAAAATAAGCTAGACATAATTTTGTCTGGACCCTATAAAGTCATTCATAGGGTGAAGTCTGAGTACTCCAATGCCGATGTCAACCAAGGGACTGTAGTATTTTGAGTGCATGGTCAGTTCCTGCGGCCATATTCCCCCCTCCAACAGGATCTTGAGGGGGGCGTTGTCAGCATTTGAGATAGCAACTGAATCAAATTCCCCACTTATGGATCAAGCTGTGCTGAACTGGTTCCCAAACCTAACCAAGTTAAACTAATTTCAGGATCCTCCTCCCCAATTCCTGAGTCATGTGGGGTAGCATTTCCACCCATTCGGTCAGGTGAGTGGTGAATCCCTTTAAGAATGCCCATGAGTCAGCAAATCTGGAAGATATGAAAAATCCTGAACAGATGGGGCCCCAACAATCCTTAAGGCACTGAGCCCCCACTCACCCTATAAAATATCGAAACCTTTTGATTTAATAAAGTATTTGGTACTAAACCCAATTTTCTGTTACCTTCTCAGGGCTCTTTCTGAATTTACAGATTTGTGCCACCTTCAAAACCTCAGCGCCAGTCTAGAGAACTGTAGCACTGACAAGCACCATTATTTTCCTAAAGAAATTTTCCTACCCCTTTCCCAGTTAGCTGCTCCACATCACTCCCTTACAGGTAATAATGTACCTTTTTGTTGATCACCTGAGTGCCAGCAGGCGTTTGAGTCGATTAAAGAAGTGTTATTATCTCCCCCATCCTAAAATATGCAGATCCCTCCAAACTATATATCATCACATGTGATGCTTCATCAGTAGCAGTTGGGGCAGTTCTGCTCCAGGAGCACGAAGATTTAGAACATCTGGTTGCCTACTTTTCCCAAAAGTTTCCTGACTGAGCAATCATGCGCCATCTATAATAAGGAGTTGGAAGCTGTAGCATGGGCGTTGAATCATTGGCGGTATCTGTTACAGGGTGCCCAGCATGAGTTAACTGTGCATTTGGATCACTAAGCTCTACTGTATTTCTGCAAACCACAAAAATTGGTACATAGGCAAGCTCATACCTATTGGGATTTATGCAGCTTTAATTTTAATTATGAATTTTTAAAAGGTGCATTAAATGTGCTCCCCAATTTCCTTAGCCACAACCCAGCTCATTGCCCCATGGACTCAGAGGAATTGGACCTGGTTACCATGATTCCCACCACCCAACTTTCATCTATTGTACCACCCATGGTCACATCAGTAGATTTAGCTTTTGATGCTTCGTTTATTTCACAGGTTTTAGCAGCTCAAATGACCTGTCCTGAAGGAGTGGAGCTATTAGACCAAGTATCCCTTCAAACTCACAAACATTCCCTATATTCCTTGGTGGAGGGTCTTATTTATTTTTGGTTGCAGGTTTGGATTCCCCCTCTCTTCAGAGCTGAGGTTTTTTGGGCACATCACAACTCTCCCAAAAATTGGCCAACCATGTAATAAGAAATGTACCAAGTTGATCAAACGGACTTTTAATTAGGCAGGTCTATCAAAAGAAGTACCAGTCTGGATTGCTGATTGTGTCACTTGTGCATGGGCCAAGTCAGATCGATCAGGAAATAAGGGTCTTCTACATTCTTTACAACAGGCCGAGGGTCCATGGACATCAGTGTCCGTGGATTTTATTTTAAAACTTCCCTGTTCAAATGGATTTACAGCCGTAATGGTGGTGGTTGATTGCTTTTTTAAATTTTTCTTATTTATTCCATGCTCTTCCCTAATTCCATTAGAAGAGACCGCTTGTCTCTTTATACGCCATGTGTTTTCAATGTTTGGTCTCCCGCTGGAGGTCATCAGTGACCATGGGCCCCAGTTTACAGCGCGTTTCTGGAATGAGCTTTTTTTTATCTTGAAAATTACCCCCTGCCATTCCACAGCGTATCATCCCCATTCTGACGGATAAACTGAGTGGGTTAACCAAATTTTGGAACAGTATTTGAGCTGGTACATTGCGTCCGCACAGGACACCTAGGTCAATGACCTCCCCCTTGCTCAATTTGCCTAAAAATAACAGAACTTATGCTTCTATGGGTTTTCTCCTTATGAAGCGATGTTGAGGTATAATACTACATTTTTGGTTGGTCCCTGCCTGCGTCCAGAGGTCCCTGCTGCCTCATATCACGTTGAGCATATTCAGTCTACCCATTCCTTAGTGCAGGAGCATCTCACAAAATCTATCAATGCTTACAAGCAGTTTGCAGATCAAAATGGCTCCCTGGCCATGACATAGTGGCAGGTTCGTATGTTATGCTAGATACATGTCATTTGTGGATGAAGGTACCTTCCTGGAAGTTTTCAAGAAAGGATTTGGGTCTTCACTTGGTGGAGGAGGACTTGGGCAATGGTGCTTTCTGGTAAAAATTTTCCAGCTCATTGGAAACAACATCCCATCTTCCACATATCTCAGTTGTCCCCATCAAGGGGACCATTCCCACAAATCCTGAGCCAATAGTGTAAATGATGAAGAAGAAGCAAAGGTGGAAAACATCTTAGCACCCCATAAATCGTGGAGGTCAGTTCAGTATCTCGTTGCTTAGAAGGGTTATCTGGCCTATGAGAACAATTGGGTCAAGGCCCGTGATTGCACAAATTGCATGGAACTGGTCAAGGCGTTTCATGAGTCCCATCTGGATGCTCCCTGCCCCCCCAAAAAAAAGTTGTGACCTTGATGATGCTCAAGTTGCACAAGGCGCACAAAATATAGCCCTTATGCAGTTTCCCGATGGCCATGCCCCTCCTTTGGCAAAAGAAAAGGGTAACGTAAGTCCAGGGGAACGTCCCCTTTGCATAGATTGGGCGACTTTTATTCCTGAACAAGAAGGATCTTAAGAGGGTGGCTGTACCCTTAGTCACCCAGGGTGACCTCGCCCATGTGGTAGATGAGCGCTGGGTGACAGCATTTCCTCTTAAGATTCCTCCCCAGTGCCCGCGCTCATCTTGGCCAAACTTGTCCGCCAAATTGAAGAAATCTGCGCTGAGATTACCAAATTGAAGTTGAAAGGTCCAAAACCAATGGGAATTAATTCTGACAATTGGAAATTATTATTTAAAAAGGGACAATTTATTAAATTATTGGCTGAATCACTGACAATTATAACTCAGCCAACAGTACGATTGCTAACATCAAACCCCTTGAATCATTGGGGATGATCCCCAATGTGCAGATGGTGTCTTTGGGGACTATTGCAGACAATTCAATACCCCTATTTGATGAATTGGGAGTTGCAGTTGATGTTACTCATTTGACCAAATGAGCGCCCCAGCGACCGGGCATGGGTGGGTTGGGCATCCCAAACCCGTTTCCAACAATTGGGACCGCCCCTATGTGGGGTGGCCCTGGGGAATTCCTGTTGCTCATTGGGC
Organism: Massospora cicadina; assembly: GCA_022478985.1. Taxonomy (NCBI): domain Eukaryota; kingdom Fungi; phylum Entomophthoromycota; class Entomophthoromycetes; order Entomophthorales; family Entomophthoraceae; genus Massospora; species Massospora cicadina. The sequence continues at coordinate 21,292 of JAKSZP010011084.1, forward strand.
CAGACGCTGTCACACCAACTGACAAAGATGCAGTTGAGCCTCAGTCCAGACGTTTGCGGTCAAACTGATAGCAACTTTGCCTGCCGCCAAATACTTTGATGTCAGTTCCAATTGAAATTATCTGCACCTTGACCAAAAATTCGCCAGGTTCGGTCAAATTTGAGGGACCTGATCCCTGCTTTGACCCACTAACAATTGAACTTTTAATCAGTTGCATCACACTGAGGAAATTGTTGGTCGATTTTCTTTTATATATTTTCCAATAAAAACCTTTGACCTGATTATAGTTTTTTATTTTTTGAAACCAAACTTCCCTTTCCATTGGCATTCCAAACACCCTCAGGGTTTATGGCCGTGTTCACCTGGTATTTTGCTATGTGTCTATATACGATTATGGCTCATGTGTACTTAATGGCGGAACTCCTTCCTAGTTCTATAACCTCTATCTCAGCAGCAGTGCCACTGGCATTTGAGTTTGCCGTTTGGGTGCTTCAGCACTTGAAATGGCAGGCCGGTCTAAAAATAAATTGCTGTTTGCCTGACACTTAGGTCCTTAATGGCGCTTTTGATCAGCATATGCTTTGTAGATCCTCACAGCATCAATGAGATGGTCCTTCACTGCATGATGTATGTCTCATAGCTCTTTAGCGCGCTCAATGGCAGCAATGATGGTGAACTTATCCGCGGGCTTAAGTTGAAGCCGGGATTGTAACCATAGTTTGCAAAAAAGGGGAAGTGCCTGTAGATGTATGGGTAAGGTTATTATAGGCGAATTGCGCCAGTGTGAGGTGAGAGGACCAATTGTTATGTTCAGCATTGGAATAACTAAGCAAGAACTTCTCAGAACCTTAGTACACCCTCTCCATCTTTCCATCTGACTGGGGGTGGAAAACTATGGAGCATCAGGGGCAGATGCCTAGGATGGAAAGAAGGGCTTCCAAGAACTGAGCGGTGAATTGTGAGCCCAATCGCTGATAATCTCCTTGAGGGAGACCATGTAAGCAAAGGATTGGTCTACAAATAGGATGCTATCTCAACTGAAGTAATGGTGATGTTTCAGAGGATGAAGTGGGCCATCTTAGTGAAACGGTCCACCACAACCATTACTGCATTTTGTAGCCCTGGGACATGGGGATTTCCACAATAAAATTAACAGATACCAATGTCTAAGGGCCCTCAGCAGCTTGGAGGGGAATAAGCAACCCAGCACTTATCAGGTGACTCAGCTTCAACTGGGTACACGTTAAGCAGGACTTTGTGAATTTACACATCTGTGGCAATACCCTTCCAGCTGTAGGAGAAACGGACCAGCCCATGCGTCTTGTCCTTGCCAGGGTGGCCAGCAGTTGCAGTGTCATGAGCTTCACATATCACTTCCTCACGCAGGGATCCAGGCAGTACTCACCACTTGCCTTGATGTAGGATGACCCCATCCAGCACCTGGTAGCCTTTGTCCAGGGGTTCGCCATTTATATTGCAGGTCTGCTAAATCTTATTGTAGTCAGCTGACAGAAATTGAGACAGCCTAATGCGGGCAGTAGTGTCAGAATCCCCTTCCAAAGGTCCCATCATAAGCAGAGCGGTAGTTGGACAGTGGGCTCTCTTTCATCTGTTATGTCTTAATCAGCATCTGGGTGTTGTTAGCGTCAAGTAGTTCTGGGTCAGGGGCTAGGGCAGGTATTGGGATAGGGCATTAGGTTACATGTTATGGGTGTCCTTAATAGGTCATATTGGAAATCAAACACTGAAATGTTTTCCAACAACCAGGACTGGCGAGGGGATAACTTCTGGGGGGCGTGGTAGTACATCAACGCCTTGTGGTCAGTACGGACAGTAAATGGCCACTTAGACCCATGCAAATGGTGGCGCCAGTGATGTACGGCCTTAACAACTGCAAGGAGTTCCTTATCATATATTACCTAGTTGATCTGCGCCAGGGTCATTTCTTAGAGAATTAAGCAATAGGACATCCCACTCCATCCTCCCCTTCTTGCAGCAGAGCAGCTCCCATTGCAAAGTTGGAAGCGTCAGTGGTGACAATATATGGGCGGCTGTGGTCTAAATGTGCTAAAACCAGGCTAACAATACTTTGGACTTGACGGCGTGGAATGTGGCGTTGGATTCATTGGTCTAACTAAAAATCTTCTTCCCAGAAGTGATGTATAGAGGGGCGGCAAATTCTGAGAACTAGGGATGAACTTCTTTAGGAAGTTCATGTCCTTAGGAAGCTTCATAACTCTGTGAGAGATGAGAGAATAAAACTAATCGTGGATGGCTGCTTCCTTATATGGGACAATCATGCTGCCATGGGAGAAGATAATTTTTCTAAGAACTCAATCTTGGGTTGGAAGGACTCGCACTTGCTAGCCTAAATCGTAAGGTTCACCTGTGAAAGTCTCTCCATGACAGACACAAGGTGGTGGGCGTGAGATTCTGCATCTGGGGAGAAAACCAGTATGTTATCCATGTATGCAATCACGCAAGTTCCCATAAGGTCTCTAAAGACATCTTTAATGAGCCTCTGAAAGAAGGCGGGGACGTTCTTTAAACCAAACGCATAAATCTGAATTAGTATAACCTTTCCGAGTACAAAAAGCGGTCAACTACTCCTGGCCTTCTTTAATGCAAATCAGGTTGAAAGCGTTGAGGCAGTCAAGCTTGCTGAAAAGCCTAGCCTTCTCCACGTAGCGGGAAATTTGTTTCTCCAGAGGTAGCGGATGGGGGTCAGGCACTGTCACGTTGTTTAGATTGCCATAACCAACGCAGGGACGAATTGAGCCATCAAGCTTCTCTACAAACAGGATGGGGGAGCACACCGGTGAGGATTTCTTAAAGATTTGACCCTTAGAGAGCATTTCGTCTATCCAAGCGTCTGAGGGAGCATCCTCCCTCAGGGGCAAGGGATATTCTGAGAGGATATCTTGACGAGGTCCACAGTCAACTTAAGCTCAAAGTCAAACTTGGTGTGCTCAGATAGTGGGCGGGCCTTGATGGGATCAAACAGATTAGCATATCTGCGGATGCATTAAGGCAGAGTAAGTGTTGGGGCCAGGGCGTCAGTAAGTTAAATAGAGGCTAGGCCCACCTTGGGAGAGTGTCCTCACCTTCTAGGAGTGCCTTGGCGCTCTCAATCAAGCAAGGGATGGTAACCGTGACTCCATAAGGGAATTTTGTTTGTATGGTAGAGTCCAGGAGGTTAGTGGAGATGTCAAATCCGCGCCACCAGCCAACCCCCAAAATAACGGGGTATAGGAGGTTCTTTATCAAGGAGAAACTCTCCACAAAGTAATTTAAGGCCTACAACAAAAGTAACTGGTGTTAACAACGTTAACTTGGAATGGTTTGAGATGCACCATTCTTAAAGAACTGATCAACCCCCACTGGCAGATTCAGGGCCTCCGCCAACTATTGGTGGATGAAGTTTTCAGTTACACCAGTGTTCACCAAAGCGAGCAATTTTAAAATCTTCCCAAAAGAAGAAAAAGTATCCAGGAACAAGAAGTAAGCAGGGGAGGGTTTATTTTCCCCAGAGCCAAGGGCTGACAGGTTGGCTCCAAACCCAGAGGGCGGAGTATAGGTGAGAGTATCACCCGAGTAATTTACAGCGTATGACTTCACATTGCCAGTAAGTTGTCCAAGGGACTTAAATAGTATAGGGTAGCTTAATGCTCTATCTTGGCAGGAGGAAGATCTCTATCACACGAGACTACACCAGTTAGGACAGCCAAGCTTTTGTTGGGGTCAGCTATGGCTAGATCTTTTTCAATCATTCCTCTCATTGATCTCTACCCGTTTCTGGATGGAATCCGCCACAAGGGGTGATTCTGGAGTGATGGGAAAGAGTTATTCGACTGGGCCAACTGGGATAACAGGTTGGACAGAAGTTATAGGTTACAAAATGACAATGGCAGGTCCATGGCTAGGAGGAAGTGAATGTTCTGAATCAAAATGGGTTATATTTAATAACCCCCTCTACTTTTGAGGACAAAAGCGAGGGGTATTCTGAGGAGCGTGATGGTGCAGGTCCAGTAATGAGGGGACCCCCACCCATGATGGTGGTTTCAGTCTCACCTTCCAGCGATCTCACTGCTGGTTCCAAGTGGTACTGGGAGAGTATAGAAGTAGGGTATTCTGGAATCAGGTTGGAATTGTCCATAACGGCCAGCGTCTCAGCTGGATATGTTACCATATGATCAGAAACAATTTGGTTCCCCGCAGTGATAAGGTTGTTAGACTCCAAGATCTTAAGTCAGCGGTACAATTAGGCTTGATGGAACATAGGCTTTTAAACAACAGGGATGCAAGGATGGATCACGTCCCAGATAAGGAGGGGGAGGTTTATCCCATATGCCAAGGGCAGCACCAATATTATCTAAGACTTGCGGAGAAGTGTCAATTTCAATTGTCTAAGAGATTCCAACCTTGATGCTTTTGAAACAATCGCAAGTATCGTGCTGTAGTGAGGTCTCTTTGATACAAGTGTACAAAGGAGTTATAGTCATCAAAGGTAGCAGGGGGAAACTCGCCTGGCTTGACAAAGGTTTTCAACGCTGGGAGAGATTCAGTAGGATCTATCATTCTCACCCGTGGAAAGTAATTATTAATGAGCTCCCTCTAAAATCTCACGGAGCAGCATCTTGAGATGGAGGATGTCAGCTAAGTCTTGCCTTGAAAATTTGGCGGTCCCTAAGGCTGGACAACGTGTTAAAGATTTCCTTTTTGAATTTGGAATCACGCGAATAGTGGAGAGTGAGACTAGTAGTGGCAAGTAAAGCACACTTTATGAGCATTTTAGTGAGTGGAGCCGCGTAATACCCTCAGCACACCCTTTGAAGAAGATAATGACCAAGGCCAGAAGGGATACAAAAGTAACCTTCCTGTGTACCGCTTTAACATATGACAACTCTGAGAGGGTTGGGCTAACTCTAGCTACCCAACAGTAGAAGAAACTCAAGAAAAGTCGAGGCTTTTCATAGATAATGTCAGGGAAACTGGATCGCAGGAAGATGCTGAGGGGAAAGACCCAGGCCAAAGATGTGACAACAAGGCTAAGTGACTCAACAAAATGAATCGACTTCTTAAACGTCATTATTATGTTTACATATGAATCTGTGGAGTAATATTCACATCAAACTGGCCAAAACCATTAGAGATAAGAGGCCCTAGGAGCTGGGATGGGTGGCGTAAAATCTAGGACAGAGAGTGGCGAAATGGGAAGCAGCGGATCTGGCAGAATAGATTTCAGAGTTGGTGGAAGTCTCACAGATAGCATTAGAGCAAATAATAACAGAAAACGAGCTTCAGTCATGTTACAATTGATAAATCCCAGTTTCTGACAGTCATAAAATAAATAAATCTTTGGTGCACTTACAAGCACCCAAAGTAGGCTAACTGAGTAGGGAGAGGTTTGGGGCACCAACAGCACCAAACATTGCCTACTATGAGTTGGTCATGCAAGGGTTGAATAGTAGTTGGTCTGGCCCAACCACGCAAAAGCTTCTTTTAACAGATACTTGAAAAATACCAACAGGTAAGTGAGGTATGCTATACCAAAACAACCTTTATTTTTATTAAGAATAATAAAAAGGGCCCACCGACCAGAGCTCATCTGGGGAGCAGCTGACAATGCTCCCCAGGAAGGGAAAACTAGGGGTAAATATTCCAAAGTGAACTTCAGAATTGGCAGGCACGCCTTATAAAAACCACCTTGGGGGCTTCACTTGAGTCCTTGATTAGGCTCACACAAGCCTAATCTACAACTTGGGCGAGGCACAAACCAGCACCCAAAATTATTGAGCCAAAAGTATTTTTAAGAAGATTTGACTCAGATTTAGAAAATCCAAATATGAGTCAAAATGCAACAATCAAGACAAACTTGATTGTTACATTGCCCCCCACTAGAGAAAGGCCCCTCCCCAAAGAGGGGCCCCATAGCAGAAAGCCGCCATGATGAGGGCTTCCTGGGGCGAGTTACCTTAAGCCCCAGAAAATTTAGCCCAGATAAACTCTAAGCCCCTCAAGGGAAAATTGGGACTGGGCTGCTGAAATTAGCCCACCCGGCATGAGGACACACGCCCAGCACATGGCTGTGTTGTTCCCCCCTCCCAAGCTCCTGTTGGCGATGGTCTTCCCATCCCAACTGGGAAGGCACTTTCTTCAACATAAGCGTGAGAGGGGCGTGCAGTACAGCGCAGCTGGACAGCCATCCCCTTTCCAGGTGGACCATCCATGGGTGAGGGAGCCCTGCTGGGACAGGTCTCCTTGGTGCCAACCAAATCCCTGGTGAGCGGAAGGACCTACTGGTATTTTCAACTGACAGTCACTTCAGGTCCAGGGTTGGCCATCAGTCACTGGCTCCCACCAGTACTGGTTCCTTGACAATTAGGACCAAATGACCACTGAGATCAGCCAAACTGGGGATCTGAGGCGTGCAATGCACATTTGACTTCAGAATAATGTCACAATTGGAAAATCCCAGTTTCTGACCGCCATAAAATAAATAATTCTTTGGTGCACTTACAAGCACCCAAAGTAGGCTAACTGAGTAGAAAGAGGTTTGGGGCACCAACAGCGCCAAACATTGCCTACTATGAGTTGGTCATGCAAGGGTTGAATAGTAGTTGGTCTGGCCCAACCACGCAAAAGCTTCTTTTAACAGATACTTGAAAAATACCAACAGGTAAGTGAGGTATGCTATACCAAAACAACCTTTATTTTTATTAAGAATAATAAAAAGGGCCCACCGACCAGAGCTCATCTGGGGAGCAGCTGACAATGCTCCCCAGGAAGGGAAAACTAGGGGTAAATATTCCAAAGTGAACTTCAGAATTGGCAGGCACGCCTTATAAAAACCACCCTTGGGGGCTTCACTTGAGTCCTTGATTAGGCTCACACAAGCCTAATCTACAACTTGGGCGAGGCACAAACCAGCACCCAAAATTATTGAGCCAAAAGTATTTTTAAGAAGATTTGACTCAGATTTAGAAAATCCAAATATGAGTTAAAATGCAACAATTGAGACAAACTCGATTATTACATGCCATTTCAGAACTTTGGAGAGGTGTGATGGTTGAGTTTTATCCTAAACATCACATATCCCTGATTTTTGATAAGACAGGACAAGCTGGTGTGGAAGATAGAGGGGGTGAGAGAGCAGTAGTTTGGCTAGACCCCAGGTTGAGACTAAGACTGGGGAAGGATGGTGGCTAGATGTTTCATCAGGCCTGGGGGCGAACCAAATGGTTTTGAAGTGGGTGGTTTCTAGGTTTAAGGTGGATTCAAATCAGAATTGGAAAGATTATTGGGTGTGGTGGTTCAGCCACTACAGAATTTAATCTGGCATAAAACAATTGGGGTTTGCGTATGGCATATTAAAAGACATAGCATCAAGCATGGCGAATGAGCTTGATCTATGCTTACAGCAGAGAGATATAAGAGAAGGGACTTGAGAATGGGAGGTTCTCTAGTTCCGTTTTCTATCAAATTTGCCTATATGTCTAATAAAGTCGTTTTTAAGCCTTACCTATTTTTATTTTTATCTTCCGAGGTTTATATTGATAAAATTTAGTCTAACAGCGGCCATGTTTGGCCTATACAAACAGGAGGTGGACTTTGAGAGAGAGATTGATAAGGCTATTGTTTCCCTATACACCTTGCCTTGAGTCAGGGCATGTTGCTGGGAATAAGCATACTTGCAACTGTCCTCCAAGGTGTGTTTATCTACGGCTCCTGTAGCACATGCACTAGAAGAATAATCTTAGGGACCATGTCAGCCCTTTGGTCATTGACTTGGGCCCTGCTTACTAATTCATTCGTGGCTCACTGAAAGGAGACAGTGCGTTACAAGAGGTGTATTTTTGTTGAAAAGAACCAAAATATACAGGAAACTTGCCAAAAAAATCCTATACTTTATTAGAATGATCAGAGTATCTGAAAAAGCAAAGCCTTTCTCAGCTTGGAAATAAACTTAAAGGAGAATAATTCACAAAGGTCTAAATGGTTATTGAAATATGATCTGAGTTACAAGTTCTTCGTTCAACAAAATCAAAAAAATTGAATTTGGCTACATTCTGTAACATCATATCATGTAATTTTCTGGATTTTAAGTTTAGTCACTCCAGGTTTTTTGCCTCAGATAGTCCGTTTTCTTCAGTACTGGCTGGAAAAGCCAGAACCCATTTTCTGTCAATGACCTTAGAGAGGTCATCAGTGACCATTTGGGTCCTGGTCTTTACCCCAAGGGCTTGTTGGACTTGGCTTTGGGGGTGGTTAATTCAAGGAAATATGTAACTAGATGTGACAAGCGGGAAGTTGTATAATCAGGTGGGGGAAAAGTAGCTGCCTTACTTTCAGCCCTCAGAACACATACCTGCTATCTTGGAAGCTCACTTTACCCTAAATCATGGGGGAGTAAAGAAACCCTATTAGTGAATTAGGGAGCGGTATCATTGGGAAATTATTATGGAAACTATTGTTTAAGTTCTGGACGCCTGCCTCACATGTAAGAAGCAGTCTAGTTTTAATACCAGATATTAATATCAACCAACTACCCCCCAACAAACTTTCTATACCATCAGCCTGGACGTAGTAGGTCCCCATTTGCAGACTACCAGTGGAAACACATTTATCCTAGTCGGCATTGACCATTTTAATAAGTGGATTGAAGCCGTGGCTCTCCTAGCCCAAACTCCAAGGCCGCTGCCACGTTTTTAATCACATCCTTTTAGCTCATCATGGCTGTCCTCAAGTACTACTCTGCGACAATGGTAAGAATTTCATCTCCAGAGTAGTCAAAATATTGGCTGCCTCCTTGGGAGCCCAACAACTCTTCTCAGCTCCGTATAATCCCTATACCAGAGGGACTATAGAAATATGAAATAGATCCTCAGTTTTAATCCTGCAAAAAATGACCTCTTCTGATCCACTTCACTGAGAAAATTCCTCCCTAGTGCTCTTATGGACTACCAGATTATTTATCACCAGATCTTGAAAATGTCCCCATTCTGTGTTCTTTATGCGCAAAAACAAGGGATACCTGCTTTTTTAGCCAAAGATGTTTTCTCCTCTAAAGGAGAGGAAAGTGAGAGCCATGAGAAGATTGAATAACGTATCATTTAGCTTCAATATGAGGCTATGACAAACTTAGCTAAAAAGGTTATGAAAGTGGGACAAGCTGCCAATGAGCTTCAGGATCCCCTACCTGTAATGGATCAGGTGGCACACGATCCGTACATTGCTTTGGAACAGTCAGTACTGGATCTGATATGGAATTCATAGGAAAGAGCCCAAATGATGGGGGATCAGAGCTAGGGAAATTTGACTGTCCAAAGCTAAAATGCATCTGAGTCAATATGACATTAGACTTATGGGTGGCATAGACAATGATTCAGTATGGTATAAAAATCTTCGCTCAAGATGTTTTGGACAGTTCATAAGAGCCTGGCGTAGGAGAAAGCTTCTTTTGATATTCACAAAGTACTATTTGTTTGAGGATAGGTTGTCCTGAATGGCCAGTTGAGTCTTCTATGAAATTCCCAAAAATCAAATAAAGATTTGCTTTCATACAAAAAGAATATTATATTTTATATAGAATTATCAAATCAAAAACATGAGCTCCAATATTGAGCTCAGCATGGCGGTGGCGTGGATCTTGGTATTCTTCTTCAGCGTGTGGACAGTGATCCAAGGGTGCGTGGCAATGACAAAACTTGGTGGATGAGTTTGGGGATTGGCTCTGGCAGGCTGGTCCCTAGTATAGTCAGCTAAGAGGCTCTTACTTCCGATTTCCTCATGGAATATTGGCGCAAACCCATTCATTACATTAGACTCAACTCAATTTCTCCTTGGTCAAACTGGGAGTGGCCTCAAGAGAAGGTGGAGGTTCTGGAAGGGGAGGAATGGTTTTGTCATGAGTGGAAGGAGGTGAATGTTCTGGAAGGGGAGATATGGTCTAGCTGTGAGTTAAAGGAGGTGGAGGTTCTGAAAGGGGAGGAATGGCGCTACTGTGGTTTGAAAGAGGTGTCACGAGTTCAGTGTCAGGTGTGGTTGGCTCAAGTGTCCAGATGAGTGGTGAATGAAGTGTACCAGGAGGCGGATGAAATGGTGCATTCCATGGCAGATATCGAGGAAAATCAATAGAGAAGTATGGTGCAGGCAGTGGCCTAGCAGAAGCAACAGGCGGATCCATGAAGGGCGTCTGAAAGAGCTGTGGATGAGGTGTACTGGGGGGCTGACAAAATGGCGTTTGCCATAGCAGATATTGTGGAAAATCTATGGGGAAGTGCAGAGCGGGTGGTGGCCTGGCAGAAGCAACAGGAAGATCCACGAAGAGCATCCAGAGGAGCTGTGGATGAAGTGTTCCAGGGGTGGACGAGATGGTGTGTGCCCTGGCAGATACAAGGGAAGTTACAGGGAAGTTTGGAGCGGGCAGTGGCCCACCAGAAGTAACAGGCGGATCAACAAAGCATGCTGGATCCAGAGCTTGGGAGATGGGCGAAGGGCTGGCCACGTGTGCAAGTAATGTATAAAGGTGATCCAAAGGAGGAGGCGACGTGGCAAATGGGAGAAGATGGCGCGCAGTGCCTGGGGATGGTCCAGAGATTCTGAGTTTCACAGGGGGGTGATATAATGGATCAGGTAGCACCTGATCCGTACATTGCTTCAGTTCAGTCAGTACTGGATCTGAATATGGAATTCATAGGAAAGAGCCTGAATGAGAGGGGATCAAAGCAAGGGAAATTTGACTGTCCAAAGCTGAAATGCTTCTAAGTTGATATGACATCAGACTTACGGGTGGCATGGATGATGATTCAGTGGAGTATGGAATCTTTGCCTGAGATGTGCTGGACGGTTCAGAAGAGCCTGGCGTAGGAGAAAGCTTATTTGATATTCGCAAAATACTAATTTATTTGAGGGTGGATTGGCCTGAATGTCCAGTTGTGTCTTCTACAAAATCCTCAACTTCAAATAAAGATTTGCTTGCATATTAAAAGAATATTTTATTTTAAATAAAATAATCAGTAAAAACATGAGCTCCACTAGTGAGCTCGGCATGGCGGTGGCGTGGATCTCAGTATTCTTCTATAGCATGTGAACAGTGATCTGAGGGTTCATGGCAATGACAAAACTTGGTGGATGGGTTTGAGGATTGGCTCTGGAAGGCTAGTCCCTAGTAGATTCAGCTATGAGGCTCTTACTTCCCAATTTCCTCATGGAATATTGGCACAAACCCGTTCATTACATTAGACTCAACTCACTTTCTTCTTGGTCAAGCTGGGAGTGGCCTCAAGAGGAGGTGGAGGTTCTGGAAGGGGAGGAATGGTTTTGCCATGAGTGGAAGGAGGCGGATGTTCTGGAAGAGGAGGAATGGTCTGCCATGAGTTAAAGGAGGTGGAGGTTCTGAAAGGGGAGGAATGGCGCTACTGTGGTTTGAAAGAGGTGTCACAAGTTCAGTGTCAGGTGTGGTTGGATCAAGTGTCCGGAGGAGTGGTGAATGAAGTGTACTTGGAGGCGGATAAAATGGTGCATGCCATGGCGGATATTGAGGAAAATCAATGTAGAAGTACGGTGTGGGCAGTGGCAAGCTGAAGCAACAAGCGGATCCATGAAGGGCGTCTGAAGGAGCTGTGGATGAGGTTTACTGGGGGCTGACAAAATGGCGTTTGCCATAGCAGATATTGTGGAAAATCTATGGGGAAGTGCAGAGCGGGTGGTGGCCTGGCAGAAGCAACAGGAAAATCCACGAAGAGCATCCAGAGGAGCTGTGGATGAAGTGTGCCAGGGGTGGACGAGATGGTGTGTGCCCTGGCAGATACTGAGGAAGAGCTATGGGGAAGTTTTAATTTGGAAGTGGCCCACCAGAAGCAACAGTCAAATCCATGAAGAGCATCCAGAGGAGCCATGGATGAAGTGTATTGAGGGGTGGACAAGTTGGCATGTGCCCTGGTGGATACTGAGGGAATGTTATGAGGAATTTTGGAGCGGGCGGTGGCCCACCAGAAGTGACAGGAGGATCAACAGAGCATGCTAGATCCAGAGCTTGGGAGATGGGCGAAGGGCTGGCCGCGTGTGCAAGTAAAGTGGAAAGGTGATCCAGAGGAGGAGGTGGCGTGGCAAATGGGAGAAGATGGCGCGCAGTGCCTGGGGATGGTCCAGAGATTCTGAGTTTCACAGGGGGGTGATATAATGAATCAGGTAGCACCTGATCCGTACATTGCTTCAGTTCAGTCAGTACTGGATCTGAATATGGAATTCATAGGAAAGAGCCTGAATGAGAGGGGATCAAAGCAAGGGAAATTTGACTGTCCAAAGCTGAAATGCTTCTAAGTTGATATGACATCAGACTTACGGGTGGCATGGACAATGATTCAATGGGGTATGGAATCTTCGCCTGAGATGTGCTGGATGGTTCAAGAGCCTGGCGTAGGAGAAAGCTTATTTGATATTCGCAAAGTACTAATTTATTTGGGGATGGATGGGTTTGAATGGCCAGTTGTATCTTCTACAAAATCCCCAAAAATCAAATAAAGATTTGCTTGAATATGAAAAGAATATTTTATTTTTAATAGAATAATCAGATCAAAAACATGAGCTCCAATATTGAGCTCAGCATGGCGGTGGCGTGGATCTCAGTATTCTTCTATAGCATGTGAACAGTGATCTGAGGGTGCGTGGCAACAACGAAACTTGGCGTATGGGTTTGAGGACCGGCTCTGGTAGGCTGGTCCCTAGTGATTCAGCTATGAGGCTCTTACTTTCCCAATTTCCTCATGGAATATTTTCTCAAACCCTTTCGTTACACTACCTACATTCAATTGTCTGATCTGGTCCTGTATTGCCATAATAGCATCATACCTGAAGTGGCAAGGCTTTAAATTTTGGGAGGGTCTCATTACGGTCACTTATAAGAGAGGTGAAGAGTATTCTATAAAGTCTTTGGCTATGGGTATTATCATAAACAAAGTACATGGGCGCTTTTTAAGCCCCTATTCTTCCCCCAACATTTTTGAAGGGGGTAGTGTTGGACCTTGCCTTCTTTGCTTAATGGAAAAGAAAGTTTTGGGTGCAAATAGTCCAAATGAAGGGGGATTCTACCCCCACACCAACTCAAATTTGGTGCTTGTTAGACAATTACCTGTCCCAATTTATTTTAATAGTGTTTCAAATTTTAATAAGGATAAAATTGGCAAAACCCTTTTCAATTCTCAGTGAAGCCCCTCAAATCAGGGTAATACTTCCAACCCCTCTCCTTAGTCAAACAATCATATAGTTTATGGCAGGGCTATGCCAAGCCTGCGGCAAAATCAGGGGAGTTAGTTCAAAGGTCTTTCCTGGCCCAATTATAAAATAACCCTTTGTGGTCAGAGATGTGCAATGAGCGAGTGTCACTGTGGACAAGAGGTATTGGAGCGTGAAGTAAAGAAAATATACACTGAATTATTGGCTATATGCTGAAATGCATCTGCAGTGATAAAAAGGCTTGAGCAGCTATTTTCTGACACTCAACTGCAAAGGGTTGAACCTAGCACATACGCTGCAACCACCCCCTTTAAATAGCCTTGGAGGGGGTCCCTCAAGGTGCAACTATTTTCTCCCAGGATGATTGGCTCAAATATATCAAATCATTGCCTCACAGATTTTTCCTACCTACTTTTAACCCTGCATCAGCTTAGCCATTAAAGTGAGACAAGTTTTGAGAACTCCAATAGGTCAAACACCTATATTTCCTAAATAGGCTCAAAGCTAATAATAATGTATTCAATGCTTATTGCACTTCAACTCCCAGGTTACTTATATACTAAGCAATATAATCATAAGAGGGTTCACTTTTCTTAACCCCCCATGTCAAAATAAAAAATGATATAAAACCTACTTTTCACTGCTATTACAAGTTTCCCCTTCTTTATTAAGTGGTTGGATAATCCCCTTCAAAATGTTTGAATCATCAGTAGAGAGTGTAACTTCTAATGCGAATTATTGTTGTAATTTAGGTGACAAACGCACCAGTGAGCAGCAAAAAGCCTAAAATCCAATAATAGTTTCAACAACAGTCTCCAATCATTACTCGCTACCTCTTGAGGCTGCTATATCCCAAGCTATATCCAAGTCCGAGTTTTTCATAAACTTGACCTGGCTAATGTTTTCCATCAATTGCAGGTGAATTCTGGTCAAGAATAGATGACAGCAATCCAAACATGGTATGTAATTTACCAGTTTAAAATCACGCCCTTTGGATTGAAGAATGCACTGGCATTCTAGTGCCTCATAAATAATGATCTTGAGGTCTCAGAATTACCTTTGCTGTCACAAATGTTTATGGCATCTTGCTTCACTCACATAATGCTGGGCAGCACTTCAATTACTTGGTGGCTATAGCTGCAGCTCTTCACAAACGGGTTTATTTCAATAAATCCAAGTGTAGTTTTTATAAGGACAAAGATCATTTTTATGGACCTTTTGCTAAAGGATAGAACTCTATTGCCCCTTTAAAATTAATAGCTATCAGATCATAATCAACCCAACCACTTAAAAATATCCGCAGCTTCCTGGGATTGTTCACCTTTCCTAAGAAGTTCACTCCACTCACTTTATAACTTGCCTCATCCCTTCACCCATTGACAGCAAACAATGTGTTAATTATATAGATGCCATATTTGTCAAAATGCGTTCAATGAAATTAAGATGTCTTCACAACTGCACTTGCTTTTCATCATGCCGATGAGGACAACCCTTTCATCATGTCATGTGAAGTACCAGTATAGTTCTGAGCTTCATCTTGTTACATAACCATGATGGACAGGAACACCCTGTGTTGTACTTTCATGGAAGTTCTATGTAATTGAACGCTCATAGGCCGTCAACGATTAGGAGTCAGCTTCCATTGCTTGGTCCTTGATGCACTGGATTTATCCTTTCAGGGGGCTAAGAATACATTAGTGGAGTTCACTGAACATAAGTCACTCATGTACTATTTCAAGACAAAGAAGCTGTTACACAGAAGGACCTGGACTCACCGGGACCTTCTAAGTTTATTATAGGTGTGAGTTTTTAAGGGTCCAACAATACTCTTCCATTTAACCTTAGCTGAAATCCCTTTATTGGCCCTATTAGTGTTTATGATTATTCTAAGTTGTTCACTGTGATCCTAACAAACCAAATAGTGACACAACCATCTCCAGAAAATGCCACGGTACTTCCTTTCACTTCATGTTCCAAATTCAAACCTTTGCTACTTAATTACTATGTTTTATGTCACCTCCTCTGTGCCTGCTTATCAATATGGTTCATGTATAATCTCTTAAACCCATCTGATGACACAGGTTCCCTCCTTGACGCTGTTTTGGAGTCACAATTACTTTACCTTAAAGGTCATGTTCTCAAGTTCAAGATTGATTCTGGTAAAGCCTCATCCTGATGATATTATCAAAATTATATTATAATATAATTTCATGATTTATTGTGGGTTCCCTATTCCCTGAATTCCCGCATCATAACAGTGACATAATGATCCATAACCATGGGGCATTAAGGAGTTAAAAAGCAACCATCTAGTATTAAAAAAAGGAGTTAAAAAAGCATATAAAATTGACAAATCATAAGTATGACTGGAATGGACTCAGAAAGGATGTTACTGCTTGGGTAGAGGCCTTCTTAATTTTTTTCCTCTCTAAATCTGATAGAATAGTTTGAAATGGGCTTCTCCATCCACTTAAACAAGCAGCAGACTCATGGACTTCAATTTTGGTGGAATTTATGGTGGTTTACTAATGTCTTAGGACATGACACAATCATGGTAGTGGTAGATTGTTTTACAATATATTTCATATTATCCCTTGTGTGACAACAAGTATGGTCAAAGACATGGTGCAGTTATGTGTATCCCATGTATTCTCTCTTTTTGGAGTACTGCAAAACGTGCTATTTGAAAGAAGGTTTCAGTTTACCTTGAGTTTATGGGAGGCTCTGTGCAACATGCTGAAGATCAAGCTATGTAAGTTTTCAGCATATCATAATCAATATGATGACCATAACAAACAAAAAATCCAGTCTTTGGAGAACACCTCCGCTATTAAGCTACAGCATCTAAATATACATGGGAAGCTGATCTTTCTTTGGCTCAGTTTAATATAATAACACCATTTATTCATCAACATGCGTTGCTAATGTATGTCAGCTTTATGTAAAAACCTGCCTTCACCATCAGTCCCAAATAAAAAAAACAACATTTTAGTGAGGCATAATTTTCTGAATATTTCCAGAAAGTGCATCAACAGGTCCATAACTAGGTGAACAAGTTAACTGAGAATGCCAAGAAGTTCGCTGACAAATAGCGCAATAAAACCCTGAACATCATTTAGGTGACTTAGTAGTGGTGTACACGAAGAACCTTCTCCTTAAGGTCCCCTTTTGGAAGCTGGCTTGCAAACAATCTGTTCCCTTTCCTGTCAGAAAAGCATCAACTGACAGATTTTTCCACTTGGAACTAAAACACACTGGAAAATCCATATCACCTCTCACGCTTACTCCTTATCTCCTTCAAATGCAAAACTGCATAAGAAGGACCTCTTTTTAGTCAATGGTACCCATGAATTTAAAGTAGGAAAAGTCTTGAAGTTTTTGGTTTTAAAATTTAGCTTACAATACTTGGTGTCATGGTAGGGTTATTCAGCATATAATAACAACTGGTTCGCCACCAGGATTTATACCAACTCTCAGCATAGTTACAAATTTTTTAAAGTTCACTTGGAAGCTCCAGTACCACCCAATTTGGCTGTAATCTCATCAAGAAAACTCCCAACTTCATAAAAGAACTATTCCCAGAGAAGGCCCTGAAGGGGGAGTGGTCCCTGTCCTTATAGAAAAGGGGTATTGTGAGGTTCCAGGATCAAGCCATCAAGTTGGACAGAACATTGCACCTTTATAGAACCAAGAGTGGCACCAACCCAGGGCCTTGCCTCTCGCTCAGATTAATGATCTAGTACACACCCTAGAGAATAGATGCTGTCTCTCCTTGCTTGTTCCACCCAGCCCCACAAACAACTCTAAGATCTAAACCATCATTGTTACAAAATTCAAGACCATTATGTGAAGAAAATCATAAATTTTTGTTATATTTTGATATAAATTACCCAGAGTAATAACTTCAAGTATACCCTCAAACAGGTGGCTCAATCAGGAGAATTTTAATGTAAAAAAATAAACATGGGACAACCCCTAGTAAAAATAATATAACAAATGAGCGGGAAACAAGCAAAAAGTTATCTGAAAAGGTCAGAAATGGAAATTGATCCCACTAATAAATTAAAGTTGGAAATTAATAGAGATAAGAAATCTAAAAAAACAATTTTAAAATTGCGTATTAAACTTAGCCAATACTAGCATCATTATAGGCTGATAAAAATAATGTATTTGACCATTATTAATCATAAAATGATGTTTAAACCCTGTATTAACAAATCTTAATAAAGTTTTCAATCTCTACTATTATTACACTTGTATATTCCTTAACCCCATGTCCTGCCATATAACTTAGCACCCTACTGATAGTATAATGTTAGTTGCTAGTTCATTCTATATAAAACTTTAACCAATTTTTTGTTTTTATATTTACTTCTAAATCAAATTCTCCATTTATATTACAATATGAGGCCTATGGAGGAGCCTGCCATATTGTTATAAGCTGTGCTAAGGTCATCACCTAAAAGGTTGTCTTCAACATGTGCTTAGATGTCAGAATGCAGATTTAACTAAGAGCCTACCAATAATTTCACCAACCTCACCAACAGCACATATTACTGTACAATACTAACTATCCCCATGCTACTGATTCAATGATGCTATGTTGTTTGGGATCCTACTTTGAGTGCTGAAAAAACCTAGTCTGGAGTCCAAGCTTCTTGTAGCAAAATTAAAATTATTAACAATAAGTCAAATACTTTAGCTAGTTTTTATATGGTTCTTAGTAGATGTCTATGAACTATGAACCTCTATATTATATTTCAAGTGACTAGCTTATGTGGTTTAGGAAATAAGATGAAAATTAGTTTATATAAATATATATATCTATATGTAGTTTCATATTGAAATCTATAAAGCTTCTAATTAATTGATAACAAAAACTCATGAGGTATATAAATTATTCATACAAGGCAAGCTGATCAGTAGATGAACATTACTCAAAGAGAGAAAGAAATAAAGCATTGACATGAAACCTGAGTAGGGTCAACTCTGTCAAAGAAAGTTTTCCACCTCCAGACTGAAACTAAGATTTTTCTGGTTATGTCATGGGTAAGGTTTTCGTGTTTTTAGACCTACTAAAGCCAATAGCTTCCTTCAGCTGGCACCCCAATCAATGTGCAAAGGGTTAGAATCAAACATACAACCTTCAGGCGGTAGCCATATGCCCTAATGACTCACTTTCCATTCCCTCACAAGATATATGTATGTAATTTTAATATAGTTTTTTAGTTTGGAAAAAAATTAATTTAATATCTTTAAAAATTGAATTAGTTTTATAATAGACACTTTAACCTTAAAACCTAATATAATATTAAAGTAAATATTATAGATAGTTTCTTAGTAGTTGCCCATGAACTAAAAAGTTCCACCATGCCAAATTTTCAATATCAAGCTTATGTGATTTAAAAGATATTAAAAGAATAAGCTTTAGATATTTACAAATCTTATTGTTTTTTTTACAAATTAGATTGCTAAGAACTCTTAACTGCATTAAACCTATGCTCAAGAGGCATTTGAATACTAAATAATGTGCTTGTAGGTATCTTTTATAAAAAATATATTTATCATTTAAGTATATAAATTTGCCACTTTTTTCAAGTTTTTATATAAAAAGTTTAAAAACTCCATTACATACTTGATACTCCTACACCTAAACTTCATATACATATTAAATATTATGAAAGTATGGTTTTTGGTTTTTTAGAATATTTATATACAATTATCAAATTTGAATTTTTACAATAGATAAAGATATAAAATTAAACCTACTTCTTCACATATAAAAATCCTAACACAAAATTTTCTTAGTTGAACTACAAATTTTGAACATAAGCTCATGACAAATTTCAAATTTCTACTTTTTGAAATTAAGATAAATGGTGATGAAAAGTATTTTTATTATATATTACTAGTAGAGTTACCTGACGTTGCACAGGTTTAGAATGAGCTTTCACTGAAATAGCCTAAAGGCTGTGCTAGCACTATGATTGAGCCACTCAGACTAACAGCTTTGCTGTTGCCCTTGTGGTTGGTGAGCTATGTTCTACATTGTGTTCAAGCCACTAGGACCAACAGCTTCACTGTTGCTCTTGTGGCTGATGAGCTGGTTATCATATATATACTTAATAAAACTCTAACACTGACTGACTGAAGAAGTAAAGTCTGATAGGTTCAATCTATCTAGCTGAGTAGTTGTGAATTATCAAATATATTGACTATTTCACAAATTGCACACTTGAAACTAATCAAAAATTCAATGTTAGAGTTTTACAAGGTAGATTTTTATTTAGTTTTGGGTAATCAATTTGGTAAATTATTTAATATTTTTTAAATATCAACTACTCAGCCAAATATTGAATAAATCAGCCTAATAGTTTTAGATGTCTGTCAGTTTGTCAGTTAGTGTTAATGTTTTATTAAGTAGATAGATATATATGATTTAGTATTCTAAAGGGAACTGGGTTGTTGTTTTAGCTGAGAAGTTTGATATTATTCTGTTGATTTGATAGGTTAAATAGTTTCAGCTAAGTGGTTTAAAAATATTCAATTGTTTTGATTTGTTCAACCACTTCTTAAACTTATCAATGGCTATCTATAGCATAAAAGCTAACAAGATAAAACCAAGCAAAAGCTTAAGAAAATATTTTTTAATTCTTAAATCAACCAACAACTAAAGCCCACTAACAACTTACCAAAACTAATTAACTTATTTAATTAACTAATTATTAATCACTTACTAAAACTATTAATCTTATCAATCAACCAAAAACTAACAACTGCTTGGCAAACCCATTGAAACTATCTAATCAACAAATATCAAACTACCTAGCCATAAAAATATACTGAAAACCATCAAAAAATATAGAATCTTTAATTATTATGTATATAACATTTTATTTTGACCATAAAAGTATAATTTTCAATGGTTTATTATAATATTATCAGAGATACATTAGTATGCCAAATTTAAAGCTCTAGCTAGTCTAGAAGATAGTTAAAAGTTATTGTAAGATTCCACTACAGATTCCACTACAGACAGATAAACAGACAAAAAGACACTACATAAGTAGAGAAAAACATTTTTAAATAATTAATTAGTGTTATTTGGTAAATTATTAATTCAAGTTGTAACGGATCTGCTGGCACCTGATCCATACATTGCTTTGAATCAGTCAGTACTGGATCTGAATATAAAATTCATAAGAAACCCAAATGTGAGTGAATTGAAGCAAGAGAAATTTGAATGTCCGAAGCTGAAATGCATCTGAGTCAATATGACATCAGACTTATGAGTGGCATGGACAATGATTCAGTGGGGTATGGAATTTTTGCCTGAGATGTGCTGGACAGTTCAGAAGAGCCTGATGTAGGAGAAAGCTTATTTGATATCCGCAAAGTACTATTTATTTGAGGATAGGTTGGCCTGAATGGCCAGTTGAGTCTTCTATTAAATCCCTAAAAATCAAATAAAGATTTATTTTGCATAATAAAAGAATATTTTATTTAAAATAGTTTAATCAGATTGAAGACATGGGCTCCATTAGTGAGCTTGGTGTGTCATTGGCATGGATCTTGGAACCCTCCTACAGCGTGTGGACAGTGATCTGAGGGTGCATGGCAACGATGAAGCTTGCAGATGGATTTGGGGATTGGCTCTGGAAGGCTAATCCCTAGTAGAGTCAGCTATGAGGCTCTTACTTCCCAATTTCCTTATGGAATATTGGCGCAAATTCATTAATTACACAAGCAATGCTAAATAATTCAGCTAATCTGAGTTAAGCGTGGTATGTAGCACAAGAATTCAATATAGAATATTCTATATTGAAGAAAGGATTTGAAAATGCAGGACTAGCTAATTTTACACTGAGGAATATATGATTTTATAGAAAAAGAATCCTAAAAAACTGATTATAAGAGCCTAACATATATCAAGTTGTGGCCCACCACCTTGCATTTTCCAGGTGGTGCTCCAGAGCCTTTGGTGCTCCCACAGAGCAAATTGCATTCCAGCCTTTGGGTCAAACATGAGAAACTCTTAACATATGCAAGCGTGGCTATAGTCAAGATGGCCATGATGGTGTTTAAACACATTAGCTTCATTGATTTACACCTCTTTAGGGTTATTTCAACCTCAGCTTCCGTTCTGAGGCTGATGCAATGGCAGCTTCTAAGCTGTCATTAATTTTTAAAAACATTCACTTTCCCACCATTCGCACATGGCTCCAGGATGAGGCCATTTTGGTGGTCCAGTTTGCCAGGTTGCCCTCCCACCTTTCCCCCAAACGCCTCCGCCATGAGCTCATGGAGGGTTTTTCCACTTACAGCGCAGACCCTGTGTTGCAATTTGTGGTTTCAAATGGGGCAGATCATTTAGCAGGGCCTCACACCTTTATGATGATCTGCCCATTCCATTACAACACATACCTCGCAATTTTTCCCTCAAACAGTTTTAAATAATTATAGGGTTTCTTGATTATTCTCAGCTGTAAACCCTAAATTAATTAATTGCACAGGTTCAGTGTTGTGCAACTCTCCACGTTGTCTGATAGTAAGATGTATTCTTTTGATAATAGTATGGTGACTACTATCTGTAGTTGAATAAAATACTAGTATTGGGTCCAACGCTTGGCCACTATTTCCCCTCAAATAGTTAGAATGTCCTCAATAGGGATTCGTTCCCTTATACCATCTAACTCAATCCACGCTCAGATCCTCATTTATGGCTTCTCTATGGTTACATGAAGTTGGCAGCAATCCCTTATTCATTTCAGCTTCTCTTCTCTGGATCCACACTCAAATCCTTACTCTTTTTCCTAAGAAGTCTCCCAATTAAAGCACACAGCAATAATTTCCTTGAGAAAGAATAGAACTTTAAATGGATTCTAGTAAAAGATATCTTGAAAAAATTATCTTCTGGTAAAAAGTTATCTGGTAAAAGGTTATATTTATTAAGTATATTCTTAGGGGATTTATAGTGGGAATTTGGCGCTTAACCCTCAGAAAGTACCTCATCGATGAAACAGCAGCCATTACCATTGAATTACCCATCATCATCTCATCAGAGATGGTCTTCCCCATCCTGGCTAGGATCTTGTCATTTGACATCCTTGAGACCTTAAATGGAAAGAGTCAGAAAACATGACACTAATGGTTTCCTCTTGATCCCAGCAAACCAACCATATTTGGCAAGTGAACTGCTTAGGTAATGGGACTTGTTACACATTAAGACAGGTCACAAACCAACTGATCGATTCACTAGCTGCAGGAAGCATCACTTGCCTCACAACTTGATCCTTAAACTCTTAAGAAGTTGGTGATGAAAACTGGCCAATCCCAATCAGTACACCAGATAGCTAATCATTGATCAACTATTAGATGCCCCTATTTCATAGGCAACTGTGCCCAATGAGATCTTAAGCATTCATCTGGATTGATCCTCGATGGATCTAACCCAGGCAAATAACCTAAAATCCCCCAAACACTGTTACCCCAAAATCATGGTCAACCAATATCCAATTCACTTTGCTATAGGGAATTATCCCTAGTGACCCTTGGTAATCTAGTCAGCTGGGAATATGGGCAAAATTGCAACACATCCTCCCTCTTGCCTAGATTTCCAGCAAAAAAAGATCAGGACAGAAAAACACCACTTTTGAAACTTGGTCAGATACTTCTTTTATTCAAGTAGAATATGGTCAATCAGTACTCAACGCTGCTCGGGACAACCTTTGGCATGGAGCTCTCTTCCTTTTCCTCTTTGCTACCACCTACTCTGAGTGTGGTTCCCACAACCTTCTGTCATGCTGGGATGATCAATATACTCA
Organism: Massospora cicadina; assembly: GCA_022478985.1. NCBI lineage: Eukaryota > Fungi > Entomophthoromycota > Entomophthoromycetes > Entomophthorales > Entomophthoraceae > Massospora > Massospora cicadina. The sequence continues at coordinate 44,352 of JAKSZP010011084.1, forward strand.
TGATGATATTAATCCCAGGATCCAGTTTTCTCATCTGGGCATATGACCCACTTACATATTCAGGATTCTTGGTCTGGCTTCTTTTGATTTCCTGATTTTATCATCATCCTTGACAGGAGATTCTTGCCATTGATGTTCTTTTCATGGCGCTTTTAAAAATGCTCATTTATATTCGCCCTATTTATTTTTCATAATAACCTCTTGGCTCATATCATTCTTAATTCTTCTCTGGAGAGCTTATCCCATTAGTTTTGAGGTTAATTTCCCTAAAATTAGAGCTTATTTGAATCCAGAGTGCATAATGTCAACTATTATATAAGTCCAACATCCCCCCTCTTGTCCAAATCATATGTCAAATTCTGAGTCTCAGTACCAACAACTGCTTAATAGCATGTCTGATAAAGACCTTTGGCTCTTTCTGCTTATGAGTCAATCTGCATGCCTGAACCTCTTCTATGATCCTTTCAGGACTCATACTCTTAGTCAAGTACCCATGGCTAGTCCTTCCATGTAATTACCAGAAACGGTAACCAACCCCAACGAAATCAGGTTAGCAATTGCATCAAACTACTTGCAACCAATCCTTCCTCTATCATCGAATCCCAAGTTAGATTTTAAATTCTCCTGGATTTACTTCCATTCGCAGATTCTCTTACCATCATTGTCAAACCTCCTGAAGCAATGCCCTCCGCTCTCAATTGTTTGTTCCTCACCGTCTTGGCAATAATCTTGAATGACCCAACCAAAATGCATCTAAATTGTTTCTTATCCCAAAACCATTCATATTGCAATATGCAACTCTTTCGCCTATTTGATATCTTTTTCTTTGTACTAGATGGTCCCAACCCAAGGGGCGCCTATTTGATATCTTGATAATGGCATTAAGTTCCTATCATCCATCATAGTGCTCAAATCCTTTTCTTCAAAGTCGTATCAAATGCTTATGACTATATTTCAATAAGGATATTTATTAATTAATTCAGGTACTGCTTGACACTCATCCCCAATGTTAGTTCCAGCACTGTATAAAATTGGTGGCAACGCGACCTTCCTTCCATATAGCAACTCAAACGGCGTTTTTCCTGTCACCATATGATAACTTATATTGTAGGCAAACATCACTGAACTAAGGTACGTTCCCCATGCGGAAGTCCTTCCTGCAACCAGCTTCCTCAGCATTGTGTCCAGTGTCCCATTGACTCTTTCTACCAGTCCGTTCATCTCTGGCCAATAGGGTATAGACATGACTCCTCAGATCCTCATTATTTCATTTAATTGTGGGATCACATGAGATGTAAAATTCGATCCATTGTTGCTCAGCAGGACCTGCGGGCATCCATATTGGTATACTACTTGATCTAAGATGAATTTTGCAGTGCTGGCAGCGTCTACTTTTTCCAGGGCCTTTGTTTCAACCCATCTCATCAGATGGTCAATCGCAACTATAATGTAATTGACTCCCCCTGTACTCATTGTCAGTGGTCCTATCACTTCGATGGACACCAAATTCCAAGTAAATCCAGGGCAGACCAGTCAGTATCCATCCATGTTCTTATGCAGCTTGTGCAACTGGCACTCCACACAGCAAGCCAGATAATCTGTGACATCATAATTGATGGATTTCCAGTAGTACTGGTGAATATGATCAGTCATTTTTCTCAGGCCTCCATACCAGACAACCTTATAAGAAGCTTAAATGATAGCTGCTCATTCTGATATCTTTGGAAATAGTAATTGCTTCCTATTGATCCTCTTGAAAACTTGTCCATCCATACCATCTAGTACTAAAAAAAGAAAACTTGTCCATCCATAGTCTTAGTGTTTTCCATTGCTTTTAATAGCGCACCTTTTATTTCTTGGGGCTCATTACCAATTTCTCCGTCAACCATTCTCTGGAATAGCACATCTGCCTGCTGGTATACCACCCAGACCATTGGTAACCGCAATAAGCCATCCACATTCTGATGAGAAGCTCCAGCTCAGTGTATTATCTCATAATCATAAGCTCGTAACTTTAGAACCATCAGGCCGTCATCCTTCTAGTTCTCATAAATTGTGCAGCCTCTGCAATGAGGAGTGGTCCATCACCACTTTGAAGTGCATAATATGGATATACCCCCAAAACTGTTTACAGGCGTAAATGATTGCAAGATATCCATGCTCAGTTATGGTGTAATTCCTCTTTGCAGCTGAGAGTGTCTGGCTCACATATGCCACCTTTAATGTTTACATGACCTTATAGAGAGGGCCAACAGCAGGGACAAGGCAGGGCGGCAGGAGGTCCAGAAGATGAAACTTCAGGCCCTTCCCGACTCAAGCACACCTTAAATCAATTCTGGGTACAGGCGAGGTACGCCCAGGTTGATACAAGTGAGGTTTCTAAAGCCCAGCCCCTTGTTTCAGCTCTAGGGTTAAAAAGAACAAGTTTTGAGTTACACAAGAATGGAACAATTCAGTTAATATGGTAATAGAGTTTCAAACCCCATTCCATTTACAAAATTGCGAGCTCATGTCATATTTAACTTCAGTCAATTGCTAGGTTAAAATCAATTTCAAGGTATGCGACCCTTTTGGACAGAAGCGCACGCTATAGGTGCACCAAGACTTGGTACCACTTCCACCAATTCAAAATTCCCTGAGTTGGCTTAAGTATCTTGACTAAAGACCAACGTTTCTCGTCGGTCATCTTCTCAATAAACTCTATCATTATTTTACCTTTTCACATATGTTGACTTGGGCGCACCTATGCGCTGACCTCTTTGAGGAGGTCTTGTGTCATGTTACCCATTTTTTGTTTTAATTTATCAAAAACTCAGGTACACCGCTAGTTCTACCAGGTTCCCTTCATACCCAGTCACCAGTGCCTTCTAACTTTGTAATGAACTTGGTTATGAACTGCCCTCTTGTACACAGCCAAGTTGTGAAGAGTGTTCTACTTGTTATTATTCTTACTGTGCTCAACACCCTCACCCTAAGTCTCTTTAGCTCAAGCACCCTATTCTGGGTATTTTTATTACAACGATGATTAATAGTTTCCTTGTGTTGGTCCTGTGCACCAAGCACCAGCAAGCTGGTTTTTGAGAGTTATAGACACTCTCTTGACACCATCGTATGTTCGTCCCCAAGTTCATCTACTTGGCTCAATGCAGCACCAATCACCATCATTGAAGCATCAGTTTGTATTATAAATTCTCAATCAAAAGTTGGTTATTTCAAAATTGGAGAATCTATTAAATAATGGAGTAACTCATCAAAGGATCTCTGGGCTTCTTCACTCCAAACGAATCCTTTTTTTAGATCCTTCAGTAAATGGAAGAGGGACTTGACAATTCTTGCAAAATCCCGAATGAATCTTCTATATTATCCTACCATTCAAGGTACACTTGGATATTTCAGACAATCTTCAGCACAGCTATTTGCTCTATGGCTTCAATCTCTTGGGCTTGCAGCTGAAGTCCACTAGAGTTGATTACAAATCTCAGATATTCGAACTCTTTCTTGAAGTGGCACTTCCTCAACTTAATCTTTAGGTTGGCTGCGGATAGTCCCTTAAACTTCCTCCAAGTGGTGGAAATGGTCAGTAAATGTTATACTGAAAATATTTATATCATAAAAGTATACCAGGACGCATGACAACTCTAAGTCATTTAGTATGGCGTCCATGGCCCTTTGGAACGTCTCAGGCACATTACACAGACCCTGGGGCATCCTTGTCAGTTAATAAAGCCCCTGCGTGGTGATAATTGCGCATTTCTTTTGGTCTTCTCTTGGCAAATCAATTAGCCAATATCCCAATATTAGATCCATCGTGGAGAAATACTTTGCTTCTCCCAATTGATCTAACACATCATCAATTCTGGGTATTGGGTACAAATCCTTCTTCATAATCTTGTTCAGCTTCAAATAATTGATCACCACCAGATTAGAGCCATCCTTCTTCTTCATGATAAGAATTGGGCTTGTCCAGGGACTCAATGATAGAACTAGAAGCTCATGCTTCACTAGTTTGCTGATTTCTTCCTCTACTACCGCTTTGAACTCCTTTGACCATCAAATTGGTCTCATCCTGATCAACATATTTTCCATATTATTGACCTTGTGGATCACATCTCTTGCACATCCCAAAGTATGGTCATCCTGGGCAAACATTTCCCAATACTTGTTGAATAATTCAAGCACCTCCTCCTGCTGTCTGTCCGTCAGATCAGCAAGTTTCTCTTATTCAACCAATAAATTGATACTCTTGGCAACCTATGCCAGCAATCTTATCTTAGGTCTTAAAGTTATGGACCAATAAAATTGATATTTTGTATTTTTTATCTATTTTTTGTATTTTTCTTTTGCAATGGGACTTTTAACCTAAAATTAGGTTCAGAGGTCCTTCTTTTCCCTTTCATCCAAACTGGTTCCTAGGTATACTCTGACCTACCAGTTATCATGGTTCAAAATCTTATTCTCTTAACATTTAACCGTCTATTTGATTCAGTGGTCCTCTTTTAGGACTTGACCAAAATCTTGGGACATGACCATTTTAATAGTTCAGTTGTCCTCTGGGAACATTGCAATTATTTTCTATTAGGTTAAATACTTCTGATTTTTTTAGTATTGACCTTCTTCAATATATGACCAGCAGCGCAGTTTCTTCACGTATAGGAAACACTTGCTGACTTTGCCAATACTCATAAATTTTTTCCATTAATTAGGCCTTCAATCCTGACTTGTCATTAGTCCAACAGGTCCTAATTTCTTTTCATATTTCAGCAACTGATACTTGAGACTTTGTATCTCCCACAATTGTGAATTCCTCGTTAGTCAAAAGTTCCATTTGATTGTTCTGATCCTTTTTCTCTTAAAAACGATTTTAGGCACTCATTGCCATACAAAACTTTTGAAATAAATTCACTGGTGGATTTGGAAACGAATCTTAATCACACAGAATGATCTAGCCTCATTAGCTTCATCCAATTTCGCCTTAAATTGATGAACCTCATCTCCAGCATTTTCTGCCTCATTGATTGAATATTATTGGGTCAAACGATTCTCTCCACTATCTTGGATCAATTGTTTCCTGTTTTGACCTTATACTCTTCATTGGTAATGTAATCCAATTCTCTGAATTGATTGCTCTTCATATCAACTCATCCAATGTCTCATCTAGTGTCTCATCTAACACCTCGTTCTTTGGGACTATTTCAAGCGGACCCAATTTCAATCTGAGTTAGCCCTTCTGATCCTCAGGACTATTTCAAGTAGACCCAATTTCAACCCAAGTTGGCCCTGCTAATCATCTTCATCTTAAGTTGATATCTGGTGGAACAGATTTTCTTGCAGCACTAGACAGTTCCATATCTAGGCTGCAAGTCCTTTCCCAATCTTAAGTATCTTCTTCATTTTGTTTCACTAGTAGCTCCACATCTGATCTGGGTGAACACAATTGAACATGATCCACTTCACGTTTAGTCTTCAATGATGTTACTTTCCCTAGTAACTTATTGCTGAAATTGGTTTCATCCTCATATGACATCATGTCCTAGTATCTTACTCAATTACACCCCTGTAGTGAGCACCAATTGTTAAAATTTAAGGAATCTTTTGATTTTTTCAGCTGATAAACCCTAAATTAATTAACTGCACAGGTTTGGTGTTATGCAATTCTCTGCGTTGTCTGATAGTAAAATGTATTCGTTTGATAATAGTATGGAGACTATTATCTATAGTTGAATAAAGTACTAGTATTGGGTCCAGTGCTTGACCAGTATCTTCCCTCAAAATACTTAGGATGTCCTCAATAGGGATTCATTCCCTTATAACGCCTAACTCAATCCAAACTCAGATCCTTATTTATGGCTTCTCTCTGGTGACATGAAGTTGGCAGCAATCCTCTATTCAGTTCAGCTTCTCTTATCTGGATCCACTCTCAGATCCTTACTATTTGCAAAAGAGTCTCCAAAATTAAAGCACGCACCAATAATCTCCTTGAGAAATAATAGAACTTGAAATGGATTCTTTTAAAAGATATCTTGTAAAAAGTTATCTAGTAATAGTTGTATTTATTAAGTGAATTCTTAGGGGATTTATAGTGGGAATTTTGCACTTAACCCTCAGTTAGTACTTCATCAATGAAACAGCAGCCATTACCATTGAATTACCCATTGTCATCTCATCAGAAATGGTATTCCCCATCCTGGATAGGATTCTGTCATTGGACATCCTTGAGACCTCAAATGGAAAGAGTCAGAAAATGTGTTTATAACGTTTTCCTCTCAATCCCAGTGAGCCAATAATATTTGTCAAGCGACCTGCTTAGGTAATCAGACCTGTTACCCATTAAGGCAGGTCGCAAACCAACTGACCAGTTTGCTAGTTGCAGGTAGCATCACTTACCTCACATTCAATCCTTAAATTCCTTATTGGTTGGGGATCAATCCTGACCAATCCCAATCAGTACACCTGATAGCTAATCATTGATCAACCATCAGGTGCCCCTATTTCATCAGCAACTTTGCTCAACGAGATCTAAAGTATTCACCCAGATTGATCCTCAATGTACTTAACCCAGGCGAATTGCCTAAAATCCCCCAAACATTGTTACCCCAAAATCAGGGTCAACCAATATTTAATTCATTTTGCTATAGGGAATTATCCCCTAGCAACCTCTGGTAATCTAGTCAGCTGGGAATATGGGCAAAAATCTTAACACACAGTGATCAGATCCGCCCCTTATCATCCATTCTGTGTTCACATCAAGAACGGCCACACTAATTGCCACTTGTGCCTCAAGCTTGATCATTCAAAGTGCAAGTGCCCTACGGTTTATACCTCCACTGCTTCTGCTTCTCCTCCCTATGGCAATGGGTCAGCAGACAATCTGTCCCAATTTTTTTAATGGGGCTTGATCCTCATGCCCCACTCTTGGCAAATTCTGGTGCCGCTTTTAAGGTGGCAGCTAATCAAAAGTTAAATTTTTTAAAAATATGAACAATTTGACTAGATTATAAAATCCTGAGTCAGTGGTTGAGACAGTTTTGACTGAGCTTCCATGGTCAATGGTCTGCAACCAATCAGCTCCTGCCACCGCTCCAATTCTGGTGGCTGGCCCAGCGTTGGCCAAGCTCATTTCATTCAAATGTCTCAATGGATTGATGATAGTGACCGTCCATTTAATGTCAGGCTGGATTTCACTTTGGATGAGTTTTTTATTGATACTCCTAATTTGCGCTCTTGCTGTTTCCATGCAAAACCCAGTTTTGCTAATCATAAAAATATACATAAGATGGCAGTTGAGGCTACAGCTGCCCCTGCCTACACCCTACTCCACCAGCAACTTCATGGGGCGATGGAACCTCTTGTGGAGGGTAATCTTATCCCAAAAATTCCCCCATGATTTTAGGAACTTGAAAAATATAAAATTGAGAGGCTCACTTTTGGTGCAAGCTACACTTGCGTTGGCAGCAAAAACTTCTCTTTTTGATCCCAATTATCCACAAACTTGCCAGCGCATCAAGTTTTTCACTTGTGTGCTGGCTCTCATCACTTTTTCTGAGCATCAACTTGCTTAATACATTGAGGTGTTGGATACCGCCAGACTCCTCAACGAAGAAAGCCCACAATTATACCTCCTTATGCCTCATGTCACTGACGCTTCTACCCCAATGTTGTCCATCATGGTCTGCCAGCTAAAGTGGGCACCAGACAAAAGTTTCTTAAAGCTTCCTCACCTTCTGATATGTCTTCTTAGGCTGTTAGCTGAGGTGCCATATTGGAAATTTTATTTAATCTCTCTTATTCCTTTGTTTGGCTCATTTGAAAATAAAGATGTGTGGTGGCTCCCCCTTTTGGGTTGGGTACCACTAGTGCTAAAAACAGTTATCAATTTTTAGATTTAGGCTACATAAAAATAAAGCTTAACTAACTCTATTACTGTACTTTAGTAGATTTTATTTAAGTAATGTCTTGTTTAGTTAGGAATTCAATGACTGCCCAAGTTGATTTGTATATGATATAGGACTGTATAGAGTGCTTATTTGAGGCAAACTGATTAGGGGATGTATATTACTGAAGGCTTAATGAGCAAAATATTATAAAAATTCAAAGCGTTTATCAAATAGTAGAAGCAAGTGCATGATAATATCATTTAACTAGTAACAAAATGTAATATTATGGTTAATGAGTGACTGTTTCTTTTCTTACACACTAGACAGTAGGAAGGCTTAGCCTCTGCTTATTGATCTAACTCTAGTTAATCTTAGATAAAGATAACAAATTTATCCAGCATTACTTGGGTTATTAATTGACTTTGAAAAAGTTAAGGTTCTCAATTCAACCTGTATGTATTTTTTTTCTATTTTTGTTCACAAATAACTCTGAAAATACTGGACCAATTTGAAATATCATTTTTTAAAAAATATAGGATGCTCCAACTTAGGTCACATTTTACTTTTTAAGTATTGGTCAAGTATTTGCCCATTAATTTAGTAAATATATCAAAATGGGCTTGGAAGCAATGGACACTTGTGGGACTAATACAACTCTGGATAAACTTTTCTCTGGCATCAGTGAAGCGATAGCTTCAAAGCACTTTTGATATATCCTATGGCTGAGGGGTATGTTTAAAATTCAGTCAGTATGAGCTCATAGCAGGATGAGCTTAAATCATTATAGATCGCTATAGTTTTTGCATAATTTGACCAATAAACTCATTTAAATTTGATAAAGTGGATTATTTTAGATAGTGTTAAATAAATTTACCATAGATTGACTAATAAAAGCAACCAAATCTAATAAAATGAATTACTTTAGATGGCAATTAGTAAATTCATCATACGTTGACCAATAAAATTATATAAATTTAATAAATAAAGTATTGTAGATGGCAATCAGTAAGTTTAATATAATTTGACCAATAAAATCAACCAAATTAATAAAATGAATTATTAATATATTTGTTTATAAGAAACTATATATATAATATATATACAATGAGTTTTAATTTTAAAGAGAAATAGTAAGGGGTCAAAAAGGATATATAGAGATAGTAATATTAATAAAAGTTGGAAAAAGAGCCACTTTTAAAAATGCACTAATTTTTTTGGGGGAAAAGAACTGGGGTAAAGGTTTTTTGGGAAAAAAAGAAACTTCTTAAAAATAAAATTTGAGAAAAATAACCACTATTAAAAAAAGCTCTAAAAAGTATGAAATAATCAAGAAATTATGCCTCCTCAATAAAACCCTTTTTGAAGTCAGCGCCATACTTTAATTGACTTATAATAGGCATTTATAACATATATACTCAGCACTGTATATTATAAGTTGCTTATAGTTTACATTTGGACCCAATCCAGACATAAGATATAAATTTAATTTATGAGAAAAATTCTATAAGTCAGGTTGGAAGATGGCACCAACTTTATAAAAAGGGGTTTATTGAGGAGGCATAATTTTTCAATCATTTCATACTTTTAGAGCTTTTTTAAAGGAGGTTTTTTCTCTCAAAATTTTTTAGTTTTATGTTTAATAATAGGCCATTTTATGCTGCGTTGCTTGTGGGTTCTAACTTACCAGATATTATCAATTGATTTTATTAGTTTTTATATCAGTAGATGGCTATCAATAGGGTTTGGAGGTAACCAAACCTATCAAATCAAACTCACCAACCGCTTAGCAAAGCCATTGAACTTATCAAATCATATAAAGAACCAAACTGCTTAGTCAAAACATTGAACCTATTGAATCAACTGAATTTGTTAAACTGCACAGCCAAAATGATACACCAATTCCCATTAAATTATATACTATTTTATATTTTATGTATAGCTTTTATTTATTTATTTTTTAAATTTATTGCGGGGAAGGCTGACCATGGGACGGACACTTCCAAATATGACTCAGGACAGAAAAACTTAGTACCGGGGGAGTCACCCCAGAGAAGTGATGCTATCTCTTGTTGCCAGCGGGAACGCCACTTATGGGGAGGGGGAGGAAACGTGTGAAGGGGCCGTAGCCACTATTGAGCACGTGTGGAGGAAGGGGTCTGATTTGATGAACCAGACTGGGAACCAGGAGGAGACCAGCTGTCAGCGACGCGGTGGGAGGTATCCAAACATCCACGCTTGAAAGTGGTCCACCAAATGAGACCAGAATCTGTGGACAGTTTCTGGGAGGGTGGGGGTGGAGCCTGCGATGGCATCTAAGACAATCATGTGGATTGTCCACATGGCGATTGCAACCACCAGAGCACGGAGGGAGGGTGGAAGGGAGGAGGCCATTGATAGAGAAAACATATCTCTTGACAGACTGAAGGGATGCGTTTGATCCTGGCCCAGCAGACGTTGAACTTCGCGCCATATCACTTTAGAGGTGGGGCACTTCTCCAGGCGGTGGAACAGCGTTCCATACTGGCCGCACATGACACAGGATGAGTGTAAAGCGTTAGAGCGCTCAGCTGTATGATACACCTGCCTCAGGCAGCGCCACACATGGGAGCGGACTTGAGGCTGCAACAGAGGGTGATGTACATATTTTCAGATTGTTTTTTGGGTCTCAATGGAATAAGGGATGTCCAAAATGTCCAGGTAGTCCACCCTGGATAGGACATGGGGCCAAATGGGGATCACGCCATCATGGATGGGTAGCCCCTGTACCTCTTGTGTGAACTGAGGAGAGGGGCGGCCTCTTTGGGTTGTATGTCCACTAATATGAATTCTCCACTCTGCGCTCCGCATGGAGAGTAGGATTTGTTTGTAGTGGGTTTTTGTCCCATGAGGACCTGTGGCTGATGTGTGTGATGCGAGGTATTTCATCAGGGAGTGGGGGTTTGATGGATTGTTGAGGCCTAAGGCTCAGGAGAAGTTGGAGTGGGCTGCGTGGGACCATTGTTGGGATGGGAGTGTGGGAGCGGTGATGGCCGCAATCCAGGTGCCCAGGATCTTGGCAGCATGGGCTTTGAAGTCAAGCAGGCCCATGCCACCATGATGATGAGGGCTAAACATGACCTCTAGCCGCACTGGTGGAGGGCGGCCTGACCAAAGCCATCCTTGCAGCAAGGCATACAAGGATTTGAAGAAGCTTGGGGAGAAGGGGATGGCGTGGGCTCCAAACCAGACTTTTGATAGGAGCATATAGTTGGCTAAAACAACCCTGCCAGTAAGGGAAGTAGGGTGGGCTCTGAGAGAGGCGATTTGCTTCATCACGTTGTCCAGAATATGGCACTCCATTACTGCTGACGCGTATCCACCTGCCTCCATCCACACGCCCAGATGGCGCACCAGTCCTATGGTAGGGCGTGGCATGAAGGGGAGCACCAGTGGAGCGGTGTGTGTTGAGTTAGTAAGGCGTGGACGTGGGCGAGCAGATGTGCTGGGTTGGGAACTAATTGCTGGGGCCTAGCAGTTCTGAAACCAACCAAGGAGGATGATTTCAGTTTTGGAGGCGTTCAGTGCCGCGTTGCTTACCCGGGAATATTCCTGGATGAGGGCTTCAAGCGCGCGTGCATCTTTGTTATTAGACACCCCCACCACGCAATCATCTGCAAATGCCATCATCTTGATTGAGGCTTTTCCTGGCACATGGACCCCAGTGAGTTGGGCATTTACATTTCGCAGTAGTGGGTCAAGGCTGAAGTTGTATAAGAGTGGGCTGAGGGGGTCCCCTTGTCACAAGCCCCTTTGAGGGCGGACTACTTCCATTAGGAAGCCAGGGCCACGCACTGCCATTGTTGCAGATTCTGTGAGCAGCATCACCCAGTTGATGAAGTGAGGGGGTAGGCGGAATTGATGGAGGCAGGCCCTTAGGTATTCCCAGTTTACTC
>JAKSZP010011085.1:0-56007 GCA_022478985.1 Massospora cicadina
GCAGGATCGCAGAATCTTTACTCAATGATTCCATGCCAGTTCTGATCCTCAACAGTTCCATGCCAGTTCTATTTCAAATCCCAATTGAACTGCAAAACTCCCAAGCACCCATTTCATTCCATTCTCGATTCAAATCCAAATCAAATCTCAAAACTACCCATTTTACTCGTTTTCCATTTTGTTCCAACTTGGACGCCCATCCTGCTCCTTGGCCTACTCCAAGCTCTGGCCCCTTAGGCATCCTTGCCAGAACCTATGCCCCCTCCTCCTCCATGCATACAGATACAGCCTGCCCTGTCTTACCAAAGATCAGGGTAATGTGATACTGAGGATAGACCTCAACTGTCACATTTCCTATCAGGTGATGCACTGCACCTAATCCAACCAATGATTGCAAACTAACATCCTTTGTGGTACTATAACTCAAGGTTGCTTACACTTGTGTGTTGACTGCAATTGGATTTTGCCCAATTTAGTAATATGATAAACTAGATGGAATATAAAGTCACATTTTCCTGATGAATATAATTTCCTATCTTTATTTAATAAATGACTGGTGCACCATAAGGCTGAGCTGTAATGCCCCTGTGCCCATCACCTGCACCCCAGAACCTACTTGGGCATATATTTCACTACCCAGCATTGGTCCAGGATATGCTTCAGGTCAGGCAGTGTAGGGGTTCCATTTTTAAGCTCAATGGTGCTATGCCTAAGAAGCTTGACAGTCAATACTTGAGTCCAAGTAAGTCACATGATAGTTATATTATTATTTTATAAGGGTTCCAAGTCACTGCTTGTAAACCATCATCTAGAGTATCTGTTCTATGGTAAGCACAGTGAAATGCACTTATTAAAGCCAAGTACCAAAATGAGATATAGAATTAATTTTGTAACTTTATGGTATTAATTAGGAGTTTTATATACCGTAATTAACAATATAAACCCCAAATGGAAAAGGATTAATAATATTGCTGGGGGTGACATATGGAAAGGAGGCTCTTGGTCAGTTAATACATTCTGGATGATATAATGCCTTTGTATCATAATTTTGATAGGCCAAAAATGGTGAATTGAATACCCAAGTCAGATGAGACTAAGTCATTTAGGTTGATCATTTGGCAGCTTCTTGATTCTTACCCTTTTTTCAGGTTCACCTTAATTTGCTGCCTCAGGTGCCACTTCTAGTAGAGGTCACCTGACCTACTGATTTCCATCATTTAAAGTAGGTAGGAATTTATCTTGTGGTATCTTAGCCTCAGTTTGATTCTTTTTTTAGCACAAGTGGTGCTTAACCTAAAAGGGAATCTGCCATGCATCTTTATTTGCAGATAAGACAAACAAAGAGATTATCAAAAATTAAAAAATTCCCAATATGGCACCTTAGCTAATAGCCTAGAAAGCATATCAAAAGGTGAGAAAGCTTTGGGGAAACTTTTGTATGGCACTTGCCTTAGCTGGCAGACCATGACAGACAACATTGAGGTAGGAGCATCAGTGACATGGGGCATAAGGAGGTATAGTTGTGGGTTTTCTTTGTTTATGAGGCTGGCGGTGTCCATTGCCTCAACGTATTGAGAAAGTTGATGCTCAGCAAAAGTGATGAGATCAGGCATACAAATGAAAGACTTAATGTGCTGGTGGTTTGAGGACAGTTGGGGTCAAAAAGAGGAGTTTTTGCTGCATTGATGCAAGCATGGCTCACACTGAAAGTGAGCTTCTCAATCTCTTATTTTGCATCTTCCTCAAAATCATAGGGAAAATTTGGGATAGAGTTACCCTACACAAGGGTTTCCATCACACCAGAAAGATGCTGGCAAAGTAGGGTGTTAGCAGGAGCATCTGGGCTACCACGGCCAAATTATTTAAATTTTTATAATTTGAGAAACTAGGTTTTGAGAAAAAATGATGAGAGTGTGAATCAGGAGGCTTAATAAAAGATTCCTCCAAAGCAAAATCCAGCTTGACATAAGATGCCTGTTTGCTGTTGTAGAATCAGCGATATTTGAGAGATACACCAAAGGATTTTTGCACAGGGTTCAACCCACTGAGCAATTAGGACCAACGATGTGACAATTGTCACCCTGGAAATAACAGAATAAACTTAAAATAAATATGGAGCAGTTGCTCCTACAACTCTACCTTATTTTTTAGATTTAAAACAGCAGATTCTCGCTGTTCAGCTAACTCTAAATTACAAACAACCTCCCTTTCTTAATCATCTCATCTTGCCTATATTGTAGCGACTTCAGATACTACCGCTTCATGGCTTAATAATTTAATTCGCCATATCTCATTGGTTTGATCAATTCTTCATTGTTAATTTCACAATTGCCTAATTTGAGGCAATTTCCCAAAAACCCAGTACCACCTCATTTCAAGGCGCTCAAATTTCTATAACTAATATCAAACTCAGCAGATTCCATCCATTCCACCATAACAACTTAGGGCTTATCATCCAGTCATATTGGAATTTCGATATTACCCCATCCTTGATTGGTAAATAATGCTCCTATTGCTTATATGCCTGGAGGAACTTTGCATGCACTCAGTTGATGATCCAACGCTAGCAAGTTCCTTGATAGTATATGTGTCCACCCCGTTCTTCTCAATAACTTTGAATGGCCCAATCCAGATACTGGCCAACTTTTGTTTTCACCTGAAACTGTGTTGATCATGGAATAGGACCATGTCCCCATCTTTAAACTGGGCTAACCTGCTACGCCGCACCAGATCAGCAGCTTGAGTCTTAATCTTCTTGGCTAAACTGAACAAGTATGCTTTGGTTTTCAATTTGATTAAGGTGTTAGATAGAGTCATCAAATAACTTTTGGGGATCCATTCCACCTGTATCTTCTACACAGGAGTATAGCAGCGCCGGGAGGGCAGGGTGTCAGCCATATAGTAATTGAAAGGGACTCTTCTCTGTGGCTGAATGATAACTAATATTATAAGCAAAGACAACGGTGGACAAAAGGAAGCTCCAATCTGAGGGTCAATCTGCTACTTATTTATGGAGTATTTTCACTAAAGTCCCATTGACCCGCTCCACCATTTCTTTAGATTTGGGGTGGTATGGGGTTGTCAAAATCCCTCGGATGGCCATTAGCTCATTAAGCTTAGGTAGGATGTGTGAAGTGAAGTTTGTTCCATTTTCAGTAAGGATAAACTGGGTACAACTGTGTTGCTGAATTATACACTCCATAACAAACTTGGCCACCGTTAGTGCCTCCAAATCGCATATTGGTTGCGCCTCAACCCACCTAGTCAAGTGGTCAATTGCTACCAGGATGTATCTGGACCAGTTTTCCCCTGTTGGCAAGGGACTCACATCAATAGAAACAGTGTGCCAGGCAAAGTGCATCTTCACTAACTGTTATGAAGTCTTCTGGCAGAACAGCTTTTCCACTTGGCATTGGTGGCAGGAGGAGATAGTATCAAGTACATCGAAGTTCATGCTTTCCCAGTAATACCTAGGCCGCAATAATTCTATGGGCTTACATATTCCACCATGTCCAACTGCTCGGTGTGCGCTTATAATAATAGTTGGGTGGGCAGAAGGTCTTGGGATATTCATGGTAGTGTCCCCTATCTGCTTATACAATTCCCCATTGATTCTGAAACATATTGGCCCTTATTCCATTCAATACCTTGATGGCTGGTGGCGGTTCATCATCATACTTGCCACTAAGCATTTCATCAAACATGATATCACTCAGATCTGCCATAACTGCAATTGTGGGTAATCTCAATAAACAATCAGCATTTTGGTGTTTTGCTCCGGGTCAATGAAGAATTTTGAAATTGTATGCCTGCAATTTAAGAACCCATTGGGCCAGATGCCTTTCCAGTTCTTTAAGATTTTGTAACTAGCGTAGCGAGGTATGGTCCATTACAACTTTGAACTTCACCCCATGAAAATACACACGAAATTGTTTATAGGCGTAGATCACTGCTAAGCACTCCTGCTTGGTCATAGTATAATTGCGTTCATGGCTGTTCAAGCTATGACTGCAATATGTTATGGGGTGCTCTTCTCCTTCCTCATCTTTTTGATATAGGACTGCCCCTACATAAGAAAGGGATACATCCGTCTGAACAATGAACTCTTTTTTGAAATTGAGATAGCTTAACACCGGCGCACTGGTTAATGCCATTTGAAGCATATCAAAAGCGCATTGCTGACATTCAGTCCATTCAAACTTAGTGTCCTTTCTTAATAACTTAAAGAGTGGGCCCCCAATACAGCTAAAGTTAGGGATGAAGCGCTGGTAATATCTGGCCATTCCCAAAAAAACCTGTATATCCCACTTGCTATTTGTTGGAGTCATTTTATGTATAGCTTCCGCCTTGGATGGTTGAGGTCTTAGCCCTATGGCATCAACCACGAACCCTAGGTACTCCAACTGGTCCTTAAAGAAGTGACATTTATGGGGTTTGATCTTGATGTTGGCCTCAGCGATCTGGCGGAATACAGCTTCTAAATAGTCAAGGTGTTCAGAGAAGGTTTGGGAGAAAACATTAATGTCATCAAGGTATATAAGGACACATGACAGTTTTGGGTGCCAAGAATAGTATCCATCGCCTGTTAAAACGTAGCTGGGGCGTTTCACAGCCCTTGAAGCATCTGGGTTGGTTGGAAAAGACCTTTGGATGTAATTAAAGAGCACTTTTCCTGCTCCACCAGTGGCAACTCAATTTGTCAGTAGCCTGAGATCAGGTCCATAGCTGAGAGAACTGAACTCCTCCTAGCTGATCTAAAGCATTGTCAATCCGCAGTAAGGAATAGGAGTCCTTTTTGGTGATGCTGTTGAGCTTTTGTTAGTCTATTACTACATGGTTAGTGCCATCCTATTTTTACAACCAGAATGGGTAAAGCCCGTGGACTCTTGGATGGTTCAAGCATCCCTTGCTCTAATAGCTTGTCGATTTCCTCAGTCATTACTTCTTTCGCCACACTTGATTGGCAGATCAGCCTTGACCTGATGGGAAGATGATCTCCAGTGTCCAGCCTATGAACCACCCCCTGCACGCATCTTAAATCATGGTCATCAACAGCAAAAATCACTTTATATTTTATTAATAAAGTGAATTGCCCTATTCTTCTGTGGTTCCAACAGCCCCATTAATTCATCGCGCAATACAACTGCCATTACATTTAGCTGTAGTTTGAAGGGCAAGACCAAATATCTCCAGTGACCTAAAATCATGAACTGAAAGAACCTCCTCAATGGGGATTAAGTGCAAATATGCCACTATTTGGTGGCGGCGGATTTGCAGTGGTACCATTTGTAGATTTTCAAGTAGAACTTTGATCTTCCCCTGCCCTGGTAATATAATTTCTGGGGCCACGTGGGGCTTAAACCACGATTGCTGATAGGCCCAATAACCTCCCCATAGAGTCCATCTGGAACTTCTATCATCAAGTCAGTGTTTACTATAACTTGATGCCCGGATGGAATAGATATAGGTTCAGCAACTCTGAGCGGCAGCCCTTGATATTAATAAATCTGTTGGAGAAGGGCCTGAGTTTTGCCCTTTAACTGATGGTAGTGCACTGGGATTACTCCGTCGCTATAGGCTAGTTTAAGATACCCCATATGCACCAGATCATTTGGCACTCCGCTAGAGGTGAAGTGTATTGGGATTCACTGACTCAAAATTTCAAAAGTCTTGTCCATCATATCAATTACAGCCCCATAGTGTCGCAAGAAGGCAGTTCTGATTAGCAGATCATAATTGTTATATGGTAACACTATAGCTGGGGCTACCACGACAATAGAACCAAACTACAACAGAAGCAAACTGTAGGCTCTGTCATGGAAGCGGCTGATAAGAATTAGACTGGGCTCCCAGTCAGGGTGTGTGAGCACCCAGTGGAGAGCCCAGAATGCCAAGGGCACAGCGGTCCATGCGACTAGAAGAAGGGGGGATCTAGTGGGGATGTGAGGAAAGTAAATGTTTATAAATGTACTGAAGGCCCCCAAGGCAAACCAGATGGTTGCAATGGGGGCAACCGCGAGTCTTGCGGGGCAACCCTCAAGGGCAGGAGAGGCAGGGGGGATGATGTCTCCTCCAGGGTTCACGGTTGCTGGCCTTTAGTTACTAGCAAGTGAGCCTGTGAGTCAAGGAGGGGCAGCACAGGGGCCACCGCGTGGGTAGGGGTGCCATCAGAGGGGAAAATGGACCCGCGATGAGCATTAGGGGCGAGCCCCTTGGGCGGGGGCTCTAGAGCCCCCAGGTGGGTGGGATTAGCGGTGGATGAGCCAGGTGTAGGGGCCAAACTCGCGGGCATTGGGGGCAGGGGCGCCCTGAGGCTGCTCTGATGGGGGAGAGGTCTCAGGAATCCCAACGGCAAATCGAATGGATGGGTTTGCATTAAACAGGTATGCAAAAATGGATGGAGAATCAACTCCATCATTGAGAACGAGGCAGTTTGCCTCATATACAATCCACTGCCACATGGCAGGGTCGAGTGACTGGATGACCCATTTGGCAATCATTGGGAGGATTATTTGGATGGTGGCATGCTTTGCCAGATTGGTCAGCGGAATTTAGAAGAAAAGCAAACATGCGGAGTCTGCAACAAGGCATTTGGGGTATTTGGCTTATTTTAGCACAAAATGTGGGAAGAATAGAGAATGAACTGACAACTGCCCATTGGCAGGGCAGTTGCCTTAAGTATTGGGAGAATCGCATAGTGGGGATGCTGAGGGCGTGGGCGATTGGGGATTGGCGATGGGGTTTGGGGCTGGTGGGTGGGGGGTGGAGGGATGCCCAGAATCTTGGCAAAATCAAAAAAAAACTTTTGAAGATTTTCCCAAATTTTTGGGGCCAGACCAGGTCAATGGTACCAATCTGGGCCTTGACCATATGAGTCAGGCTGCTCACATGGTTCAGATTTTCCAGATTCATTCCGGGGGGCTGTGGCCTTGGTGCTTAGTCATCTGCAACCTGGTCCAAACTCTCAATTTGATCATCTACATGATCCAAACTTCCTGGATCCATTTTGGGGGGTAGGGGCAACTGGTCCGAGTCACTTGTAACATGGTTTGCAACCCAAACTGAGTTCTGATCTGATTTTTGGACCCACCCAGTCCGGACTGGCTTCATTAGCCCAGAATTTGCAGACCAGGCTCCAATACCAGCACTGGCTGTTTCTTCAAAATTTTGGTAAGTTTCCCCTGGTGAGTGAGGGGTCCCAGGGGCCCGCCCTGGCCCCTGGCCTGCATAATCTCCTGGCAGGTCCCTTCTATTAATTTTACCAGGGTTGGGGAGGGGGAGGGGAGAGATCTGAATATCTCTAGGAGGAAGGGCATTCACCCAGTGCTCATCAACCACATGCGCCAGGTCACTCAACTGCAACAGGGGGGCCACTTGGGCCTTTGGCCCCTTTTGGTCTGAAAGGGATGCTGCTCCCTATCCAGTTGCAGGGGCTGGTCCCCAGGACTTACACTACCCTTTCCTTTTTTGACAGGGAGGAGGCCCCCACCTAGGGCATGGACCAGGGCATAGTTCTTGTGCCTCTCTGGGAGCTTTATGGCCAGGATGGCTGCGATCTTCTGGGGGGATGGGGGGCTGCTGGGTGGGAGTTGTGGAATTCCTCTATCAGGTCCTTGCAATTTGCGCAGTCGTGTGCACTCACCCAGCTGTTCTCATATGAGGGTAGCCTTTCCAGGCAACCAGGTATTGAATGGATCTGTGGGACCTCCGGGAAGCCAGGATAGCCTCCACCTCCACTTCCTGGGATTCCCCAATAAGGATTGGCTCTGGTGATGTTGGCCTTTCCCCTTTGAAGGGGGTCAGGAGGGAGGTGTGGAAGACGTTGTGCTGCTTCCAGTGAGCGGGCAGCTTCAAACGATAGGCTCCATTGCCTAAGTCCTTCTCTACCTCAAAGGGGCCAGAGCGTTTGGCTGCGAGTTTCTGGGTGGGGGCTTTTAAGGGAAGATTGTGGGTGTCCAGCATAATGAGGGAGCCAACTTTGATCTCGTGTCTAGGGAGGCGCTTCCTGTCAGAAAACTCTTTGTAATCCTCAATGGACTTTGTCAGATGTTCACAAACCAGGTTGTGTGTCTCGCGGAGTGCACACACGGTCTTCAGCTGCAGGGACTGCTGAGGAGAGCTGGGGCCAATCTGGATGGAAGGGTTGTAACCTAGGGTGGCCTCAAAAGGGGAGAGGTTGGTTGAGGAGTGAAGTGAATTGTTATACACAAACTGTGCAAGGGGCAGGTCCTTGGCTCAAGTGTCCTGCGAGGCTGTTGCATAACAGCGCAGGTACTGCTCCAGTACCTGGTTCACCCGCTCAGTCTTCCCATCAGACTGGGGGTGGTAGGCCATAGATCTGCAGGGCTTGATGCTGAGGAGGGTTAGCAACTCTTTCCAGAACTGGGCAGTGAAATGGGGTCCCCTGTCGCTCACTATTTCTTTGGGGAGATTAAACATGGCAAAGACATGGTTGACAAATAAATTTTCGGTCTCCACTGCGGTGATAGAGGAGAGGCAGGGGATGAAGAGCGCGAACTTGATGAATTAATCAACAACTACCATAATAGCATCTGAGCCGTTAGAGGGGGAGCTCCATGATGAAGTCTACCAAGATTGAGGTCCATGGGCCTTCTGCTTGCTGCAGGGGGTGTAGCAACCCATTCTTCCCAGAATGGTCTGATTTTGCCCGGGTGCAGGTGAAACAGCGGGAGATTCAGGAGGGGATGTACTTTGAGAACCCTGGCCAATTATAAGTTCTCTTTATGAGATCGGCACACTTCTTGATGCTGGGGTGCCCAACAGTCTGGGGGACATGGTGTTCCTTGATAACACAGTTGCGTAGAGATGGGGGTACCCAAACCCAATTGTGGAACCAGATGGTCCCCTCCTGCAGGGTGTATGGGGCTCTCTTCTGACTCAAAGACTCTAAGTCAGTATAAAGCTCCAACTCTTCGGGGCAACAGGTCTGGGCAGCAAGGACGCGGAGGAGGAGTGGGGCGTCATGGGAAAGGTCAGCAAAAGCTACCATCGGAGGGGCCAAGGAGAGGATTTGGGAGGGGTGCACTACAGTAGTAAGCTCTAGCAGGTCCTCTCCACCATTGGGTGATAGAGATGGGTTCCAGATGAACATGTCTGGCAACACATTCAGGGGCTTCTATGAATTCATATTTAAAATGAAACCCACATAGATCCTAGTATGTGCGAGTCTGCTGGTGCCCCAACTTCTGGGGTTTGCGGTAGTATAGTAATGTCTTATGGTTGGTCTGAATGGTGATTTCATGCTGGGCGCCCTGAAGGAGGTATCGCCACTGGGTGAGTGACCATGCCACTGCTACTAGCTCCTTGTCATACATTGGCCTAATTGTTCTGTGGAAGTGAATTTGTGGGAGTAGTAGGCTACTGGGTGCTCGACCCCCTCATGCTCCTGTAGCAGCACGGTGCCCATCACCACCAATGAGGCATCACAGGCTACAATGAAGGGGCGGGAGGTGTCAGCATGCCTCAGGACTAGGGCGGTGAGGAAAACCTCCTTGATAGACTTGAAAGCCTGCTGGCATTCTGGGGACCACTTGAAGGGGGCGTTCTTCCCAGTGAGGGGGTGAAGGGGTGCTGCTAGTTGGGCGAGGGCTGGTGAGAATTTTTTTAAGAAGGTGATGGTGCTGAGGAAACTTCAAAGTTGTTTCTGTGTAGTAGGGGTAGGCCAAGACTGGATCACCTCGAGCTTGGAGGGGGAACAGCATATCCATCCTTTAGGACAAGGTTACCTAAAAAGGTCACTTCATCCCGGAAGAAATCACACTTTGGGGGCTTCATAAAGAGCCCTGCTTTGTGGAGGTCTGCCACCACTGCTTCTAGATCCTTGGAGTGTTGCTCTGGGGTAGGGGAGTGGATCAGAATATTATCGATGTAGGCTACAGCACATGAGAAGCGCAAGCCCCAAGCACATCATTGATGAGGTGTTGGAAGGTGGCTGGAGTGTTCTTCAGTCCGAAGGGCATCATTCTGAATTGAAAAAGCCCCTGGTGGGTGTGGATAGCTGTGAGCCACTCTTGTCCTATCGCCACCTCACCTGGTTAAAAGCTTAACCAGATCTAACTTTGAGAAGACCCAGGATTTGCGATGGCTTGGGCGATAGTTTGCTCTAAGGGCAACGGGTAGGGGTCAGGGATGGTGATGTTGTTGAGGTGGCCATAGTCGATACAAGGGCGCAGGGTGCCATCTGCTTTCTGAACGAAAACTATGGGGGAGGCGACAGGTGAAGATTTCTTGATAAGCCAATCCTTCTCTAAAATCTCATCTAACCAAGTCCCCAAGGCCTTGTCCTCTTCCTCAGTGTAGGGGTAGAGGGGGCAGTTGATCTTGACTAGATCGACTGTCAGCTGAAACTTTAGGTCATATTTGGAGTGTAGGGGGAGCTTAGAAGCCAGCGACATGTCAAATATGGACTTATAGGGGGTTAGGAAGGGTGGGAAGTCTGAAGGGAGGTCAATAGGAGTGGGATCCGGGGGGGGAAATAGAGCCAAGGGATGTGTCAAAGGGGAGGGTTTTCAACAAGGGAAACTCTCCACTCAACTTGAGGTTTGAGAACAACAAGGAGTTATTTGCAAGATTAATGCGGACCTGCTGTCACCGCCACTAGCCCACCCCCAAGCTCACGGGGTAGAGCAAGTCCTGTACGGCTGAGAAGTGGTCACTGAAACCAAAGTCATGAATGGAGAAGTGCAAAGGGCGTCAGACGCGGTAAGACTTCATGGGTTCTGATGAGGCGCCCAGAACCAATGAGGCTTCTTCCATCACCAGGTCCAAGGAATGCGCCACACTGAGGTCAATGAAATTGCCTGCTGCTCTAGTGTCAAGGAGGGCTTGTACAGTAAATTCATTCAACTCCAAGGGGAAAGAGATAGGGAACAAGAAGTAAGCTTGATCCTCTTTATTGGGGTGGGCGAGAGAGAGGGCAGCTGAGGAAGGGGCATGACCCATCATCAGAAGAGATTGACCAAGAGGCGCTGGGCTGGTCTGTAACTGGGGAGGGGTTTCTGCTTCATCCCTGTTCCAAATGGGGCAGCAAGGGTTGATGCATATGCCCACTCCACTTTCTTCAAGGGGGGCCTCTGAGTTGTCTGGGGAGGTGTTAGCACCAGGATGGCATTCTCTGGACCCTGTGAGATCGAGGACCTGCTCTCCTGATCTGGAGTGAGAGCAGGGGTGCAGCAGGCAGGGGCTCTTCCGAGGGGAGGGTAACCAAGGTGGGCACAGAGAGGGCGCAGAGGGCGGCAAGGCCTGGGGGCGCTTCCCTTGACCGCGACCACTGGCAGGGGGAGAGGGGGTGGCACGCAGCACCTCAAGAGCTGCAACAGCACACGTGGGGGTATGGAAAGGCCTGGACCCAATTGCACGGGCCACAGAGAATGTAACTTCTAAGGACCCGGGGAGGGGGTCCCAAGATGCATGGGCGGCCGCAGTGGGGTCCAAGGCAGCTCAGAGGCGGAGATGGCGATTTTGGGAGGGATGGGCACCAAAGGCACCAGGACCGCGAAGGCTTTGATAAGGGAGGGTAGTTCCATGGCTGTCTGCCCTAGTGTGAAGAGGTGGAGGAGGCGCTCCAGTATAGACTCAGGGGCCTGGACCGCTGAAGTGACCAGCGCCAGTAGGGGGTGGGGTTCCCAGACTTAGCAGTAGTGCAGAGCACTCCCCTGACCCATTGGTGGGCGTCCCCATCTAGGGCGTTGAGGAGAGCTACGCTCTGCTGGGCATCAGAGGGAAGGGGAGATTTCCCCCATCAGCGGTATAGTGCACATGAAGTTCCACCAGGACACCCAGGATTTTGTCGACCACCTCATCAGAAGGAATAGGGGGGACTCCCAACCCTATCATGTTGACTGATGGGGTGACACTTGTCACCAGGGCTCAGCGGGGTGGGGACCAGGTTAATGCAAACTGGCGGCATGCTCAGATGAAGGAGGCAGCCGACCATCAGGAGAAGGCCAGGTTGCAAAGAGAGAGCACGTTTAGGGTAAGGGCTTAGGCCAACGCTTCGCCAGTGCCAGCGAGGAGGGCGGAGAAGGCTGAGGTTAATGGTCAGTTCATTATGTCATGGAAGCAGCTGATAAGAATTAGACTGGGCTCCCAGTCAGGTTGTGTGAGCACCCAGTGGAGAGCCCAGAATGCCAAGGGCACAGAGGTCCATGCAACTAGAAGAAGGGGGGATCTAGTGGGGACATGAGTAAAGTAAATGTTTATAAATGTACCAAAGGCCCCCAAGGCAAACCAGATGGTTGCAATGGGGGCAACCGCGAGTCTTGTGGGGCAACCCCAAGGGCGTGAGAGGCAGGGAGGATGATGACTCCTCCAAGGTTCGCGGTTGCTGGCCTTCAGTTACTAGCAAGTGAGCCTGTGCGCCAAGGAGGGGCGGCACAGGGGCCACCGCGTGGGCAGGGGTGCTGTCAAAGGGAAAACGGACCTGCGGTGAGCATTAGGGGCGAGCCCCCCTTGGGTAGGGTGCTCCGGAGCCCCCAGGTGGGTGGGATTAGCGGTGGATGAGCCAGGTGTGGGGGCCAAACTCGCGGGCATCGGGGTAGGGGCGCCCTGAGGCTGCTCTGATGGGGGAGCGGTCTCAGGAATCCCAATGGCAAATTGAATGGACAGGTTTGCGTTAGATGGGTATGTGAAAGTGTACGGAGAATTGACTCTGTCATTGAGAATGAGGCGGTTTGCTGCAGATATGATTCACCACTGCATGGCAGGGTCAAGTGACTGGATGACCCATTTGGTGATCATCAGGAGGATTATTTGGGTGGCAGCACACTTTGCTGGATTGGTCAGCAGAATTTTGAAAAAAAACAGAAGAGTCTGCGACAAGGCATTTGGGGTATTCATCTTTATTTTAGTGCAAAGCGTGGGAAGAATAGAGAATGAACCAACAACTGCCCATCGGCAGGTCAGTTGCCTTAAGTATTGGGAGAATCGCATAGTGGGGATGCTGAGGGATTAGGCAATTGGGGAATAGCAATGGGGTTTGGTTGGCTGGTGGATGGGGGGGGTGGAGGGATGCCCAAAATTTTGGCAAAAATCAGAAACTTTTGCAGATTTTCCCAAATTTTTGGGGCCAGACCAGGTCGATGGTACTGATCTGGGCCTTACTATTCAATTCAGGCTGCTCACGTGGTTCAGATTTCCTAGATTCGTTCCAGGGGGCTATGGCCTTGATGCTCGGTCATCTGCAACCTGGTCCAAACTCTTGATTTGATCGTTTATGTGATCCAAACTTTCTTGGATCCATTTTGGGGGGTAGGGGCAACTGGTCTGAGTCACTTGTAACCTGGTTTGCAACCCAAACTGAGTTCTGATCTGATTTTGGACCCGCCCAGTCCGGACTGGCTCCATTAGCCCATAATTTGCAGACCAGGCTCCAATACCAGCACTGGCTGTTTCTTCAAAATTTTGGTAAGTTTCCCCTGGTGAGTGAGGGGTCCCAGGGGCCCGCCCTGGCCCCTGGCCTGCATAATCTCCTGGCAGGTCCCTTCTATTAATTTTACCAGGGTTGGGGAGGGGGAGGGGAGAGATCTGAATATCTCTAGGAGGAAGGGCAGTCACCCAGTGCTCATCAACCACATGCACCAGGTCGCTTAACTGCGACAGGGGGGCCAATTGGGCCTTTGGCCCCCTTTTGGTCTGAAAGGGATGCTGCTCCCTATCCAGTTGCAGGGGCTGGTCCCCAGGACTTACAGGCTCCCTCAGAGATCGTGGTATCCGCTCCAGAAGTTCTATTTACCACCCAGTGGTCCATGTCCGGTTTTAATAACAACTTGGCCACCAACTTTGTGGAGACTATATTGATGGGGGCACTGGTATCCATGATGGCATGGAATCAGAGTTTAGGTTACAACCTGGTTGCAGTATGTACATTTGGAGTAAGATGCATCTCGACTGTTTATAACATGGACACTCAAGGAATCCCTGTTTCCAAGGAAACACACAATCCCCTTACCAATTCTGGGGTATTGTTTTATAATAGTTTTTACTGGAAGAGCGGCGCTTACTTCTTGCAAAAAGGTGCATCTGAGGAGGTGTATAACTTTTCAGGGGTTACTTGGTTAAAAATCTGGAAATCATACAGCTCAACCTGCATCTGGGACCCCTCTTCTGCCATAGCCGCAGACTACACTTGTGTTAAAACATTCACCCCCCAAACTGGCTGCTGATATAAAACTGACTCATTGTGCAAGGGAACTTCCGCTGAATGTTTTAATTTGAGTTCAGGTGGGACGTCTGGTATAGCGGAGATAGAGAGTCTTTCTCTATTCTGCTCTGACTTTCCCTAGACGCACTGTTCCAGCTATACACAAGAGACCAGTTGATTAGGGTACCATCGTTCCAGATGCCCCGGTTGACTGCATTTGAATTAGTAGACCCCATAAGGCCCACATCCCTGATTAATATGAAACAAGCCACGTTGAGAGTTGGGCTGGAAGTGGCTAGCATAAACAGGTTTAGGGCGATAGTTGGGCCCAGGGATGATAAGCAGGTATGGGGTGGATGGTTAACTGCTGAGGATAACTTGGTGGTGTGTGAACTGGACTAGCAGAGTACCCAAGTAAGATGATTTGGCAGTTATAGCAGAAGGATTCCGTTCAATATTAGGTGGAGGGAAGTTGGCTGATATACAGTGCAAAAACTAAACAATTTTAAGCAAAGGTACATCTTCATCCAACAATGAGGCCATAATGTTATGTAACTCACGGTATGGCTTTACAGCAGAAGTCATCACAACACACACACATCTGATTTGGATAAAATTCCGACCCCAATTAGCACATGTGCTTCTGCCATAAATCGCTCAGCAAATGCAATGAGGGTCTCATTCCACTGAAACTTGATGGTCAAAAATTCGGCCTTCCGCTGTGACATTTTTGCAGTTCCGCTGAACAACCACAGCACCATCTCTTTAACTTCTTGGTATGTAATGGAACTGCCCGAAAGGTAACAGATGACTTGATCAGCACTTCCGACATCCAAGGAATAAATCAACAGCTTTGCTCTTTGTCAATCAGAGACTTCTTCATTTGCAATTTTAAATCACTTAAAGAACCCATGAATATTCCCTTCACAATTGAATGAGGGCAGCTTATTGCAGCAAACCTCCTGAAACAGCCAATCTTGTTTTTTAAGTACAGTGTCTAAAGCAAGTTTCAGCTCTGCATAGGCAACTGACCCAGAGTGTTGAGTAAAATATCCATCAAAACATCATTGATGCAACATAGCTGGCAACTGAGTTTTCATCATTTTATATTTGATCAATGGGCCCCCTGTAGTGAGCACCACTTTTCGTAAAATTGGCGGTATTTGAGAGATAAGCTGAAGGGTTTTCACAGGGTTCAACCCACTGAGCAATTAGGACCAACGATGTGACGATCTTTGCCCTAGAAATAACAGAATAAACTTAAAATAGATATGGAGCACTTGCTCCCACAACTCTTCTTTATTTAATATATTTAATAAAGCGGATTATCGCTGTTCCTCTAACTCTAAATTACAAACAACCTCCATTTCTTAATCATCTCATCTTGCCTATATTGTAGCAACTTTGGATGCTACAGCTTCATGGCTTAGTAATTTAATTCGCCATATCTCATTGATTTGGTCAATTCTTCATTAGTTAATTTCACAAATTTCCTAATTTGAGGCGATTTCCCAAAAACCCAGTATCGCCTCATTTCAAGGAGCTCAAATTTCTGTAACTCATATCAAACTTGGCAGATTCCATCCGTTCCACCATAACAACTTAGGGCTTTTCATCCAGTCATATAGGAATTGTGAAAGCTGTCATTAATACATTAAAGGAACTCAAAATGGATTTATCTTAGCCAATGCTGGGCCAGCCGCCAGGACTAAAGCAGTGGCAGGAGCTGATTGGTTGCAGACAGTTAACCATGGCAGCTCAGCTGAAACTGATCCAGCCATCAGCTCACAATTCCATAAAATGGTTAAATTTTAAATTTTTTGGCCGCCGCTTTAGAAGAAGTGCCAGAATTCTCTGAAGTTGGAAGCAGGAGTATCAAGCCACATTCAAAAATTGGAGTGAGGTAGCAGCTGGGGTAACGCTGGAGGGGGAGATGCAGAAGTGGTGGAGGCAGAAACCATGGGCACTTGCACTTTGAATGATTGATTTTAAAGCACAAGGGGCAAATGGCATGGCCATTCCCAATAAGCGCCCAGAATGGGTGATCAGGGGCGGATCTGGTCACAGTGTGGGGGATCATGAGGTGGGTGTTGTGAAGGAATTGGCAGATTGTTGCAAAGGCAAAAGGCACTGCCAGACAATCTGCCCATTAAGAACCACAAACTGCAACACAGGGTCTGCGCCATAAATGGCCAAACCCTCCATGAGCTCATGGTGGGGGCGTTCAGGAGAAAGGTGGGAGGGCAACTTGACAAACTGGACCACCAAAGTGGCCTCATCCATGAGATTTGTTTGAATGATAAGGAGTAAATCTTTTTTTAAAAATTAGTTGCAGCTTGGCAGCTGTCACTGCATCAGCTTCAGAGTGGAAGCTGAGACCAAAATGCCCCTTAAAGGGTCAGAAATTAATGAAGCTGGCAGGCTTGTAAACCACTTTGGCCATCTCGGTGAAGGCCACACTTGCATATGGGAAGAAGTTTCCCTTATTTAACCAGGAGGCTGAAACAAAAATTGCTCTGAGGGAGCACCAAAGGGCTCTGGAGCACCACCTGAGAGCTTGCGAGGTGTTGGGCCAAGTCCTTAGAGGAAACATAATGCCCAGTAGCGTTAGGAGGGCTAGAAGAGCCAGCCCAAGCGCGCTTCAGCAGTGGCAAACATATGCCAGATGGCGGAACACCAGTACCCCAAGTTGGAGCAGCAGGCATCAACGGCATTGAATTGGTAAGTTTTGGCTCAGTTGAGCGGGTATTTTTTGTATTTTTTATTTCAAAATTTGGTCTCAATTTTAGATTTCAAAGCGAATAGAGAATCTTTTGCCTCAGTTTGATCCTTTTAAATTTTCCTAGAGTTGATTTGAGCTTTGCCGCCTGTCAGTTTTTCTGGGTAACTTATCAAGGTAATCACTTTAACCCCTTCTTGGGTTTAAGCATCAATTTGGCTGAATAAGTAAATAGTCAATATTCTTCCCATCATATCCAATATCAATATATCTGACATTACCCCATTAGAAATATTGGTGGTTGATTACTGGCGTAAGAATTAGTGATGAATACGGTTGCTTGTTACTCCAGTTTCCAAACTTGATTGAGTATTTGTCAATGCGTTTATACATGATAGTGCATGGCCCATCCCAGATGGGATCTAATTTTCCTCCCCAGGGCGCTATTTGATTGTGATAGTATAGTACAGGTCTGAAATCTCAAGTTGTTTAAAGGTTAGTGAAATGCATTTGCTGCTTAACTTTCCCTTGTAACCATCTTAGCCAGATTTGACATTGCCTTCAACTGAAGTCATATTATCATCTGGGCTAATCTTTTTTCTGCTTTCTCAGGCTCTTCAGTATTATCACTGGTAATTTCAAAAGCTAACAAAGCTGGGATTCCAGGCTCTCTTCTGTATAAGGCCTTTAAGGGAGACATTTTGATATTTAATAAGAACTTACCTTATAAGTCATTAACGTATTTGGGAGATATTGGTCCTAGCATAATGGATCATTAGTAGCCATCTTATGAGTATTGAGACCAACGTCCCATTTGCTCTTTCTACATTCCCATTAGATGATGGCCTGTAAGGTGCTGAGAGTAGTTGTTGAGTTACCATGCTCATAGCTAAGATCCTCAAAACTCTTGACATAAAGTTCTTTCCATTATTGCATAGTAGAACATGTGAGCAGCCATCCCTAGTAATTACGTTTGATACCAAAAAGTTTATAATAGATTAAGCAGTTTGCGGGAATGGCAATTGGTTTGAACCACTTTATGAAATGATCAATCCCTACTAGGATGTATTGATTTCCTCCTCTGGACAGGTAGTAGACCTATGGATTTTGAACTGATGGTATGAAACAGCTGCTGAGGGCCATAGGCTGACACTTGTACTTGGCCTTATGTAGTGTTTGCTTTTTACAAGTGATGAAAGCGTTTAAGACTTACACTAAAGAGTTCAGTATTCTTTCACAATAGTAGCGATCTTTGAGCCATTCTTATCTTTTTCTGGCTCCTCCATGTTATAAGGTATTGAGGGCTTCCATTATAACTTACCTCTGTTCTGAAAAACGCAAGTAAGGTAAACATTCAATTCTGACATTCTTGAAAAATTAATTCAATAACTTTCTTTTTTGCATGTCATCTAAGCATCTTCTGAACTGGTTCATGCTTATTCTCCCATAAGTCTGGCTTAATAAGTAGGTCATGTAACCGTTCAGCTTTGCTAATGTCAAGATATAGAAGTGACGGTCAAGTCAGTCCAACTACGTTCATGTGTTTCATTCCAGCTCAGTGGACAATATTCATGTAAGTAGTGCTGAAGCTTGAGAGCCCATCTGACTAGTCTTTCTGTCATATCCTTCATGTTTTGCATTCATTCTATGGAAGTTTAGTCCATCACAGCTGTAAAATTCATATTTTACAAGAAGGTCTAGAAATATTTTACTACCAGGAGAGCAGCTAAGAACTCTTTCTCCATGACACTATAATTTCGTTCAGCTTTAGAAATCCTTTTGCTATAGTATGACACCAGGTGTTGATGCCATTCTCATCAAGTTGAGAAAAATGGCGCCTATGACTAAGTTAGAGGCATTGTTTGTAAGCATTGGGACCAGCCCTTGCAATTGGATAGGGTTCAGCACCCCTTCCGGACAAAAGGGGGCCCCAAGGCTCCAGTGGGCCCTCTGTCACATCTGGGCGACCTAGCCCATGTGATAGATGAATGCTCAGTGACAGCTTTTCTGCCCAAAGACATCCCACTCCCACCTCTTCCCCTCTTCAATCCTAGTAAGTTTGATAGAAGGGGTCTGCAGGAAGATGGCGCACATCAGGGAGCATGGAGAGGGCCCTGGGTCCACCCACTCCCCAGGAAAGCCATGGCCGAGATTTGGGAAAATGGCAATTCCCAACATCAGAGCACAGCCAGTAATTTCTGGACTGGGGGAGCTAGTCTGGGCTGGCCCGCTTTGGAAGCCAGATCGGAATACAGCTCAGATCACAAACCCTGTTCTGAATGACTCGGATCATCTGGCCCAACACTCTGAAATGGATCCAGGGAGCTCAGATCATATGAGTAGCCCAATTGTAGGGTTGGCTCAAATCGCAACAAATCTGATCCTTGGGCCCCTGCCTCCCAAGAAAAATATAAACCGCCTCAGCCATGCGAACAGGCTGATTTGAGTCATCAGGACCCAGATTGGTAGTATTGATTTGGCTTGGCCCCAAGAATTTGAAAAATTTGCAATAATTTTCTAAGCTTTTGCCAGAATCGGGAGCTGCCTTCTACCCCCTTCAAGCCAGCCAACCAAATCCCTTACCCATTCCCTGAATGACCAATCCCTCAATACCTCCCCATGTCTATTGCCCAGTTTAAAAGGCAACTGGCCCCACTGAGGGAAGTTGTTGGTTCATTCTTTTTGCCTTATGTTGATAAATAAGAAAAAACTGCCTACTTTGCCGCAACCTCTGTCTGCCTTTTAAAAATTTATAAACGATTCCATCAAAAGATCTTATTTAGCGCACCATCACCCAAATCCTCTTTCTGATGTTTGCTGACTGGATTATCCAGTTTCTTGATCCTGCCACGTGGCAGTGGATTATAAACACAGTATCCGCCCTGCCCCTGACAATAAACCCACTGCTTCATTTGTTTCCATGTGTCCATTAAATGGAGACCCTTCCATACATTTGGTTGCCAAGTCCACTGAAACTACTCCCCAGTTGGAGCAGCCCCAAGGCGTCCCTGGCCCGCTGTGCATCGGTTTGGCTTCCATAGCCACCCCTGCCATTGCAGGTCCATCCCACCAGTGAGACCTAGAGCGCCCCTCCAGGGGAAGCTCAGTCCCAGCCCCTCTCATGGGGTTTATCATACCTCTACACATATTTCCAATAACTTTACAGCCTCTGTGCCATTTCCCGGTGGTTTGCAAGCCCCCTATCTAAATCTGAAGGCCAGCAACCATGAACCCTAGAGGAGTTATCATCCTCCCTGCCTCTCCTGCCCTTGGGGGTTGCCCACGCAAGACTTGCGGTTGCCCCCAACGCAACCATCTGGTTTTCCTTGGGGCCTTTGGTATGTTACTGAATGTTTGCTTTCCTCACATCTCCCGTAGATCCCCACTTCTATTAGTCACCCATACTGCTATGCCTCTGGCATTCTGGGGCCTCCACTGGGTGCTCGCACACCCCAACTGGGAGCCCAGTCTAGTTCTTCATATCCAAATCCGTGACAGTTGGCAGTGGTTCCCAACTCACGTCATAGCCATAGTTAGCCTTAAAAGGTGACAATCCATAGGAGGTATGGTCCATGTCGTTCTAATAAAACTGGGCCATTGGTAACAGCTCAACCCAATTATCCTGTTCAGCATTCACAAAACATCTCAAGTACTGCTCCAGCACCTGATTGGCCAGCTCAGTTTGTCCATCTGTTTGGGGATGATATGCAGTAGACAGGAATCTCTTAATTCCAAGATCTGACATAGTCTGCTTCCAAAAGCGTGAAGTGAATTGTGGGCCTCTGTCATATATAACCTCATTGGGTATTCCGTGTTATAAAAAGACCTTCTTAATAATTAAGCTTGGCTGCCTTTTTGGATGTGACATTGGTGGTCATAGGAATGAAGTGAGCGATTTTTGTGAAACGGTCAATTACCACTAAAGCTGAATTATACCCCTGAGAATGGGGTAGCTCAACAATGAAATATAGGGTAACTGATTCCAAAGGCTTATGAGAAAACTTCAACGGTATCAAGTGACTTCAGGATGGCTTCTCCTAGCCTTAGTACACCCACAAATCTCACATCCAGCCAGGTACTTATAACATCTCTAACCACTGTAAAAATTTATTGGTTTTGGTTATTATTGGCAAACAACCCCAATAAACTTATTACTGCACGGGTTTGGTTCTTGTGCACTTTGTCTGCGTTGTATAGTATATGATATTATTGGTTGATAATAGTATGACGACTATTATCCATAAATGAGTGGAATTCTTATATCTCAGCCCAATGCTCGTCCAGTATTCCCACTCAAAATACTTGAGATGTCTTGATATAGGGATTCATTCCCTCATTCTGTCCAGCCCAATATTCTCTGAGATCCCTGGTGACAGTTTCTTCAATCCAACCACAGTCAGCAGCAATCCCAAATTGTTTCTCCTTCTTCTCTAAATCCTTGCTCAGATCTATACTCTTTTCCCAAAAGAGTCTTTCAATTATCACACACAGCAATAATATCCTTGAGAAGAATAGAAAAATCGAAAGCTGATAATAGTTTACTCTTAGACTATATACCAAACGAAAAGCTATATAACTGCTTTACTATAACCTGTT
Source organism: Massospora cicadina (assembly GCA_022478985.1). Classification (NCBI taxonomy): domain Eukaryota; kingdom Fungi; phylum Entomophthoromycota; class Entomophthoromycetes; order Entomophthorales; family Entomophthoraceae; genus Massospora; species Massospora cicadina. Next base: position 21,477 of record JAKSZP010011085.1, read on the forward strand.
TTTTTTATTATGAGTAAATTCTAGGTAATTTATAGTGGGTATTCAGTCATCTAACCCTTGATTGACACCTCTTCAATGAAACGGCAGCCGTTGCCATTGAATCACCCATCCTCATCTCAGCAGCAATGGGCTTCCCATCCAGGCTAGTATTCCATCATTGGACATCCTTGAGACCTAAATGGAAAGGAGTCAGAAACGTGTCCCTAACGTTTTCCTCTCGATCCAAGCAAACCAACCATATTTGGCTAGTGACCTGCTTAGGTAATGGGACTTAATAACCATTAAGGCAGATCATGAACCAACTGATTGATTCGCTAGTTGCAGGCAGCATCACTCACCTCGCAACTTACTACTAACATTCCCAGTCAGTCAGTGATGAAACCAAATGATCCCAATTGATTCACCTGATAGTTAATCACTATCAGATGCCCCTATATCATTGGAAACTCCGCCTGACGAGATCTTAAGTATTTGTCCAGATCAATCCTCAATGGATATGACCAGGCGAATATCCCAAAACCCCCCAAACATAGTTACTCCAAAATTAGGGTCCAACGATTTCCAATTCACCTTGAATTAGTGAATTATCCCCTAGCGATTCCTGGTAATCTAGAAGGCTGGGAATATGGGCAAAAATCCCAACACATTCTGTAAATCCCGTGGAATGTCCTCTGGGTGTCAATTGGGCCATTTTCCCATTTCCAAGCAAGAAGGCACCAAAGAAGATGGCTGTACCCCTCGTTACTCAGGGCAATCTTGCTCACGTGGAAGATGAACGCTGGGTAACAGCACTCCCACTTTAGATACCACCCCCAGTACCCACACTCTCCTTGGTAGAACTGCTAAAGGGAATCAGAGAGATCTGTGCTGAGATCATCAAAATAAAATTGATCATAACCAATTTGAGAGGCAATCAGCCCAATGCTCAGATTTTAGATGGTCAAAAAGGTATGAAGACTGATTTATTGGTCAGAATGCCTGACAGGTGCAATTCAGTTAACATGACAATTGGAAAAATTTCTCCCCTCCCAAATCCATCAAGCATCACCCCCAATAGGCAGGTATTAGCACCGGACACAATTGATGAGGCTCCAAAGCTTCCTACTGATAAATTGGGTGTTGCGCCTGACGCCATGCCATGAACTGAACAAGCAGTTCAGTGACTGAGCGCGGGCAGGTTGGGCATCCCAAACCGTTCCTAACCAAATGGGCTCACCCCTATGTGGAGTGGCCTTGGGGGATTCCCGCTGCTCATCGGGCTAAATACCATCATGCCAACCATCAGAAACGTAGCCAAGCCTTGGTTTGGACGTTTGAGGTCAAACTAACAGCGACTTGGCCTGCCACCAAATTTTTTAATGTCAGTTTCCAGAGAACTAACCCGCCCATTCCCAAATAATTTGCCAGATAAGTTGAGTTTGTGGAACCCAATCCCAGCTTGTGGTTTCCCCAAATTGACTACTATTTAACCAGTTGCATTGCACTGAGAAAATTGTTGGTCAATTTTTCTTTTCTAAATTTCCATTAAAAGAATTCTTTCCAAATTTTAGTTTTTATATGTTAAAATTTAAGCCGCCTTATCCACCAACGTACTTGTACCCCTTGGGGTTAACAGCTGTGTGCATCTGGTACTTTATTTTGTTCCTATATGAAATTCTGGCTCACCAGCAGATATTAGTGGAACTACTTTCTGGTTCCATATTCGTCATATCAGCAGCAGTGTTTGGGGCATTTGGGTTTGCTGTTCAGATGCTCTGGCATCTGGACTGGAAGGCCAGTCTAATTCTTACTTGCTGTTCACCTGTTATAATCGACCTACCATTACCTCAGCCATTTCCACCTTTCTCACGTGTATTGGCGCAGCAATGGTTCCTTCCTTCCAACTGAGCCAGGTTGTAAAGAAGATTATCTCTGATCACATTAGTCCAGCCACACTCAAAACTCCAAAACCATACCCCATAGTTGCCGCGGTTATTTGCCAGTGGTTTCCCCTGACCCCACCACCATCTTATCAGTATCACTGGACTCATCCACAACTACCAATAAGGAGAACTACGCTTACTTCTTAGTACCCATGAAGATAAGTGTTGGGTCCCATCATTTCTCCTTTGAGGCCCTGGTGGACACTGAAGCCGCGGGAAATTTTATGAGTGTTGAATTGGCGCAACAATTAAAACTGGAATTGGATGTGGGCTCCTCAGTGATGGTGGCCTCATCTGCTTATCAGCCCTCATAGGTCATTCGGCGACCAGTACCTTTTTCAATCCACCAATTCAGCTTCTTCAATCGCTTTTTGGCTATGCCAAACCTGGTGTTTCTGTTGATCTTAGGTGTGGGGTGGTGGCATCAACAACATGTGAAAATTTATTTAGATTCTAATACGTTGTTGTTTACTAATGATCAATCAGAGGGAGAATTCCCTCTGATCAACACCCTCAAGAAGATACAAGGAACCAGCTCTATCACTACCCTGGTCACTTCTGCTGGTGTTCCAGCCGATTTCTACAAAAGCTTAATGCACTATAGAAGAATCTTCAACATGGAAAAGGTGGAACGCTTGCCTAAACACACCAGGTATTATTGTGGGTTTTGAATGACCATGGAGTTGGTGAAGATCAACTGTCCGTTGTATCCCCATACAGCGGAGGAAGAAGTTGCACTCAATACCTGGTTGGACGATATGTTGAGAAAAGGTTGGTTGTTCAAGAAGACTTCACCCATCGCCCATCATCTTCATTAAAAGAGCGGATGGTTTTATCCATTTCTGCATGGATTATGGCCATCTGAATAAAATAACAGTTACTGATCCCTACCCCTTGCCTCTGGAGAAGACAATCAGCCAGGCAATCGCCAAATCCTGTGAGTTCTCTAAGCTGGATCTGGTGAACGCCTTCAACAAAATTTGGGTAATGGAAGGGCAGTAATGGTTAACAGTGATCTGGACAAAGCGTGGCATTTTCCAATTTCGTGTAATGCCTTTTGGGCTGAAGAATGCTCCCGCTACATTACAATGGATGAACGACAATGTACTGGGTGACCTCCAGTTCACCTGCGCTGTTGCATACATTGATGACATTATGGTTCACTCCCCAACTCCTGAACAACACACTATTGACTTGGAAGCATTGGTGGTCGCCTTGCATAAGGCAGGGCTGTTCCTCAAACCTTCTAAGTGTGAGTTTTATATGGAGGAGGTCATTTTCCTTGGGAACCTGGTCCTTAAAGATGGTATCACAATCCCTCCCAATAAGTTGGATGCGATCTGGGAGTGGCTGACTCTGACTACCCAGAAACAACTATGAAGTTTCTTGGGAACCATCATTTTCTTAAAAAAGTTCTCCCCCGCACTTTCACAGCTCGCCGCCCCACTCCACCCACTCACAGGGAAAAACGTACCATTTTGCTGAATGGACAAATGCCAACAGGCGTTCAAATTGATTAAAGAGGTGTTTGTATCCCCTCTCATTTTAAAACACGCCAATCCCACCAAAATGTATATCATTGCATGCGACGCGTCATCAGTAGCTGTTGGAGAAGTGTTGCTCCAGGAGCACGATGGTTTGGAACACCTGGTCGCCTACTTTTCCCAAAAGTTTACCTCTACAGAGCAGTCTTGGGCTATTTACAACAAGGAGTTGGCAGCCGTTGCATGGGCCTTAACTCATTGGAGGTACCTGTTACAGGGTGCCCAACATGAATTAATGGTTTTCACGGATCACCAGGCCCTGTTGTACTTTTGTAAACCCCAAAAATTGGCACACTGGCAAGCCCAAACCTATCAGGACCTGTGTAGTTTCAATTTCAAATACAAATTTGTAAAAGGTGCACTAAATGTACTTTCTGATTTCCTCAGCCACAGCCCCACCCACAGTTCCTCGGATCCAGAGGAAGTGGATCTTGTTACTGTGATTCCTACTACCCAAATCTTGTCGATTGTTCCCCCTGTCATTTCTTCCATCGCTCTGGCCCCCAACGCTCCATTAGTTGCTCAGGTCTTAGCCAGTCAAATGGCCTGCCCTGAGGGCGTGGAGTTGGTCGAGTAGTTATCTCACCAGAAGCATAAACACTCCCTATACTCACTGAAGGAGGGTCTTATATATTTTAGATCTCGCGTTTGGGTTCCCCCCTCTTTCCTAACTAAGGTATTTCACTAACATCACGATTCCCCCACAGTTGTTCACCCTAGTTCTAAGAAATGCATCGATTCGATCAAATGGACCTACAATTGGGCAGGTTTGACAAAAAAAGTTCCAGCCTAGATCGCCAATTGTGTTACTTGTGCCAGGGCCAAATCAGATCTCTCTAGCAAAAACGGCTTCCTGCACCCCTTACAGCAGGCGGAGGGTCCATGGACATCAGTGTCTGTGGACTTTATTGTCAAGCTCCCCTGCTCTAACAGATTTCACAGCGGTGATGGTAGTGGTGGATTGCTTCACAAAATTATCCCTTTTTATACCTTGCACTTCCACAATTACGTCTGAAGAAACTGCCAGCCTTTTCATATGCCATGTGTTTTCAATGTTTGGTCTCCCCCAGGAGATCATCAGTGACCGTGGCTTCCAGTTCACTGCGCAGTTTTGGAGTGAGCTCCTATAAATCCTGAAAATATCCCCCTGTTGCTCCATGGCATATCATCCTCAGTCTGACAGCCAGACTGATCAGGTCAATCAAGTTCTTGAACAGTACATGCAAGGCTATGCTGCAGCTGCACAGGATACTTGGGCCAATGATCTCCCCCTCATCCAATTCGCATACAATAATGGAACCCACGCATCCATGGGGTTTTCCCCCTACAAAGCAACGTTGGGTATAATCCTTCATTTTCAGTCAGACCGTGCTTGCAGCCAGAGGTTCAAGATGCCGCGGACCACGCTGCTCATAACATATTGACTCAAGCCTTAGTGCAGGAACACCTCACCAAAGCTATAGATGACTACAAGTGGTTTGCGGATTGAAAGCATCTTCCAGGTCACGAGTTTACAAAGGGCTCTTATGTTATGCTTGACACCCATCACTTAAAAATCCAGACCCCTTCCCACAAATTCGCCAGTAAACGCTTGGGTCCCCATTTGGTGGAGGAGGTATTGGGTAATGGGGCGTTCCAATTAAATCTCCCCGCACATTGGAAGCAACATCCCATTTTCCATATTTCCCAGTTGTCACCCTTCAAGGGTGCAATTACATGGAACTGGAACCAATCATTGTCAAAAATGAGGAGGAGGCTGAGGTAGATGCTATCCTGGCATCCCAGAAATCCTGACGTTCCATACAATACCTCGTGGTCTGGAAAGGGTATCCAGCCTACAAAAACAGCTGGGTCAAGGCGTGCAATTGCGCGAATTGCATGGACCTGGTTGAGGCTTTCAACATATCCCACCCCAATGCTCCCCATCCCCCCCAAAAAAAAAAAAAGTCGCGACTATTATGGCAATCAAGTTGCCCAAGGCGCACAAGGATGTGGCTCTCATGCAGTTCCCCGGTGGTGGGGCTCTTCCCTTGGGAAAAGGAAAGGGTAATGTAGGTCCTAGGGAACGTCCTCTGGGTGTCGATCAGGCCATTTTCCCATTTCTGAGCAAGAAGGCACCAAAGAGGATGGCTGTACCCCTCGTTACTCAAAGTGATCTTGCTCACGTGGTAGACAAACGCTGGGTAACAGCACTCCCACTTCAGATACTGCTCCTAGTACCCACACTCTCCTCAGTAGAACTGCTATGGGGAATCAGAGAAATCTATGCCAAGATCATTGAAATGAAATCAATCATAACCAATTTGAGAGGCAATCATCCCAATGCTCAGATTTTAAATGGTCAAAATGTATGAAGACTTATTTATCAGTTGAATGCCTGACAGGTGTGATTTGGTTAACATGACTATTGGAAAAATCTCTCCCCTCCCAAATCCATCAGGCATCACCCCCAATGGGCAGGTATTAGCACCGGACACCATTGACAAGGTTCCAAAGCTTCCTACTGATAAATTGGGTGTTGCGCCTGACGCCATGCCATGAACTGAACAAGCAGTTCAGTGACTGAGCGCGGGCAGGTTGGGCATCCCAAACCCGTTCCCAACCAAATGGGCTCACCCCTATGTGGGGTGGCCTTGGGGGATTCCCGCTGCTCATCAGGCTAAATGCCATCATGCCAACCATCAGAAACGTAGCTGAGCCTTGGTTTGATATTTGAGGTTGAACTGACAGCGACTCAGCTCAACGCCAAATTTTTCAATGTCTTTTTTTCAGAGAACTAACCCGCCCATTCCCAAATAATTTGCTAGATAGGTCGAGTTTGTGGGACCCAATCCCAGCTTGTGGTTTCCCCAAATTGACTACTATTTAACCAGTCGCATTGCACTGAGAAAATTGTTGGTCAATATTTCTTTTCTAAATTTCCATTAAAAAAACACCTTTCCAAATTTTAGTTTTTATATGTTAAAAATTAAGCCGCCTTATCCGCTGACATAATCATACCCCTCGGGGTTACTGGCCATGTGCATCTGGTACTTTATTTTGTGCCTATATGAAATTCTGGCTCACTGGCAGATATTGGTGGAACTCCTTTCTGGTTCCATCTTCATCATATCAGCAGCAGTGCCTGGGGCATTCAGGTTTGCTGTTTGGATGCTCTGGCATCTGGACTGGCAGGCCAGTTTAATTCTTACTTGCCTTTCGCCTGACACATTCCCCCTCTTTCCTAGATTTCCAACAATAAAGGGACTGGGGCATGAGAATACCGCTTCAAACACTTTATCAGATACTTTCTTAACTCAAGCTGCGTATGATCATCAATGCTCAATGCTGCTCAAGATTACCTTTGGCATGTGGCTCTCTTCCTCTTCCTCCTTGCTACCGCCTACTCAGAGTGTGGTCCCCACAATCTACTTTCATGCAAGGCTGATCAATTTACTTATGACGATATTAGTCCTGGGATTCAGTTTTCCCCTATCAGGGCTTATGACCCGCTGTCATATTTAGGATTCTTGGTCCAGAGTCCTTGAATTCCTGATTTTCTCTTCATCCTAGACATGAGACTCTTGCCGTCAATGTTTGTTTCACAGCCCAATTAAGAATACTAATTTATATTTGCCCTTATTATATCTCATATAACCTCTTGGCTCAGATCATTCTTAATTCTTCTCTTAAAGAACTTATCTCAATAAAAATTTTGAGATTAATTTCTCCAAAATTGGAGCTTAATGAATTGTAGAGTGCATAATGTCAAATTCCATATAAGTTTGACATCCCCCCTCTAGTCCTGCTCATACGTCAAATTCCAAGTTGCGGTACCAGCAGCTTCTAAACAGTTTGTCTAATCAAGATCTTTGGCTCTTCCAGAAGCTGAGTAGGGATGCATGACAGAACCTCTTCTATGGTCCTTCCAGGACTCATACGTCTAGTCTGACGCCAGCGGCTAGTCCTTCTGTCAAATTACTGGAAATGGTAACCAATCCCTCCAAAACAGGCTTGCGATTATTTCAGACAGCTCTTGGCTGATTCTTCCTCTGTCATCAAATCCAGAGTTAGAATTTTAAACTCTCCTGTAACAGCTCCTTTTGCAGATGCACTGACCATCATCATGGATGCTCCTGAGATTATGCCTTTTGCTCTTGATTGCTCTTTTCTTGACAGGTCAGACTTGCTTCCTGAGTTCCTCTTCCTGTCATGATCACATGACATCATAGTGGGGACCAACCCCAAGGATAAGGCTGGGCTCCAATAGCCCAGAAAACGAAGTTAAAAGCCCTATCTGACCTTAGGCATACACTAGGTCAACGCTGGGTACAGGCAAAATATTCCCAGGTTGGTACTAGTAAGGTTCAAATGCCCAGCCCCTTACGTCAGCCCAGGCGTTAAAATGGATGGTCTAATTTATTAATGCAGACAGTTCCGTTTGGTTATTCTAGGAATGGGGTTTCAAAACCCATTAAATTTACGAAATGACACATTCAGGTCAGAATCAACTTCAATCAATTACTTGAGTGAAGTTGGTTTTGGCATATTTGACCAATTTGGATGGAAGTGTCTGCCTATTTGTGGGTTGGTGCTTAATCCCACTTCAGCGAACCCTATATTCCCCCAACATCATTTAATTATGTTTCCCATGACCAACACTCCTTGTTGGTTGACTTCCTAAAAACATTTTTCCAATTTTTACATTTTATTTATGATATTCTGAACGCTCCTGTGCATGAACCTCTTCCAGGTGGTCTCACGCTCCATTAATCTTGCCGTTTCCCATACACTCAAGCTATCCCCTAATGCATTGTTAGCTCGCCCAGGTTCCCTCCAACATGTGTTGCTTGCCCCCTTTCTCTTTGTGCACTGCGTCGCTTTTTGGAAGGTTATTTATTATAAAACTTGCACTTCTCTGCCTATGTTGTTATTGCTTCAGCACCCTCTTCTGGGCTCTAATAACTTTCACACTAATGGCTTTTTCTCTGGCGTTGGCTTTGTGTATCGTGCACTATCATGCTGGGAAAAGAGAATCATAGACACTCTTCTTACATTAGTTGACCAACCTCTTAAATTTATGTGCACAAACTTTTTCCGTGTGGAACTTTTCTAAAGTGGAAATGGTGGGTGCAGGCTATGGGCTTTGGCTGTTGTTAGCCGCACCACTTTTTCCTCTCTTTTCTGAAGGTTGGAGCAACTCGGCGTTATTATGGTTACCTCCAACTGGAAAGTACCCACCCTTCATGCTTGTACCTGGTGGATATGGATGCTTCGAGGTCCAAAAGTTGTGATTCCCAAAATTTCCGCCAAAAATTATCAATTTTAAATTGAATAAACGAGTTTTACTTTGCCAGCACTTTCAGATGATCCTGGCGGAATCAGCGTAGATGGGCCTGGGGGTGTTGGCCTTGCATAACATCAGCCATTCTGTTGCTGTACAAGGGATAGGGTCGTTCATGTCTAAAAACGCGTTTTATAATGAAAACCTTATATCTACCTCTGAGCCGTACCTTAGGGTTTATGGCCTGGATGAGGAATTTATTCCAGTATATCAGATTACCCCTGAGAACCCTCTTTTGACCCCTACCATGATCTGGGGCACTCAGGAAGTAGAAAATATCTTTTTTTGAAATATAATAATGTATATGCACCTGCAGAAGGTATGGTGGGATATGTAGCCTCAGTAGTAAAGGTAGCTCACTATTCCTCCCCTTCTATAATTCCAAAACATACCTTGATGGCTTGCTCACGCCAGAGGAAGAATTTTCAGGTGAGGCAGTGGCGTTTTATGCGTTGAATAGATACCATTCTGTATACTTCTTATTGACCGCTACCCCTACATCCCCTTTAGGGAAAATCAGCACAACTATTTTAGTGGATACCGAGGCCTCTAATATTTTTATTGACCAAGACCTTGCTGACTACCTTGAGTTGAGTTACTCACCAGGTGGTATGGTTAGAGGTGGGGCTTCTCAAGGTATCCCTGCGCTGAACATCATGGGGTTGGTGGACTACCAGGTGGGCGCCTATCTTCTGTCTGACCATTTTCATGCTATCAGATACCTCTTGTTCCCATTATTTTGGGTGTAGAGTGGTGGAGAATGTTTGACGTTAGGATTAATTTTAAAGAAAACACTCTATCCTTATCTTTGTCCAATGGTCACAAGTTAATTGTTCCTTTGTCAGAAAATAACGCCTAGGCAAATTACCTCATTGGCCCAATATTCCCACTCTTAATTTTTCCCCTTTGTTGAAGCCCTCTGTGGAGATTCCCCTACCGTTCTGTTTGGAGGGGTTGGAATCTTCTTTTGATGCAGCATCCGCTAACAAACTTCCTGAGCACTCTGAATTTGATTGTGACTTAAAGCTTACTGTGGATCTGGTGCGTATATTCTCCCCCATTTACCCATTGACTGTGCGGGAGGAAGAGGCGTTGGATGTGTGGGTGAAGGATCAGTTAGACAAAGCGTAATTTTCAGCGTACCTCCCCTGTTTGCTCCCCCTTTCTCTTTGTTGAGAAGGCTTACGGTACTCTACTCCCATGCGTAGACTATGGGAGCCTCAACAACATTACTGTAACAGACCCCCATCCCATCCCTTTTAAACAAATTGCACGCTATTTGGAGAAGGCGAAGGTCTTCTCCAAGCTGGATTGCCTCCATACTTTCAATCAGATTTGGATTAAAAAGGTTAAAGAGTGGTTAACCACATTCCATACCAAAAAGGGATATTCCAGTTTCGGGTCATGCCCTTTGGGCTTAATAATGCCCCTGATATCTTTTAACGCCGCATTGATGCAGCTTTGGGGGACTTGTTAGGGGTATGCACGGTTGCCTACATAGACGACATTCTAGTTTTTCCCCTGACCATGAGTCCCATGCTTACACATTCAACAAGTGGTGGAGAGGTTAAAGGCAGCCAGCCTTACACTGAAGATAAGCAAATGTGAGATTTTCAAGTCCCAGGTCACTTTTCTGGCAACGTCTTGTTTGACCAAGGACACATGATAACTCCAGACAAAGAGAAGGCTATTTGTGAGTGGCCCGCCCCCACCTCTGTTAAGTAATTGAAAAGCTTTTTAGGGACGTGTACGTTCCTTAAGAAGTTCACGCCCAATCTTTCTGAGGTGGCAGCTCCTTTATATAAGGCTAGCGATGCAAATGTACTTCTGTGGTCCTCTGTTTTAGAGGATGCTTTTCAAGCAGTGAAGTTCACCCTGTTGTCCACGTCTGTCCTTCACCATGTCAACCTTTCCAAAGAGTTCATTATGTCTACAGATGCCTCCAACTTTGCCATAGTGGCTGCCTTGTTACAAGTAGGCGAAGATGGGATAGAACATCCATTGGTATATTTTTCTAGGAAAATGTCTTTTCCAGTGTTAGATATTCCGTTTATGACAAAGAGTTACTAGAAGTGGTGGAGGGGCTGATATATTGGCATCACCACTTGCATGGCTCCTCCAAACCTTTCCATGTACATACAGATCACTGTGCCTTGCGGTACTACCGCACCCCTCATATCTTATCTCCATGACAGACTTATTGGCATGAGACCCTTGCCCAATTTGCCCTTTCTTACGGGTTCACCAAGGGCAAGGATAATAATTTGGTGGATGCTTTAAGCCGCAACCCTTCTTTAGCACCTGATCCCAAGGAGGTAGAAGTTCATAACACACAGTTGATGATCCCGCCAAATAAAATTGTGTCTTAACTTCCCTCTCCCCGGCCAGTGGGCCAGCGCTGGCCCCTCTAGAAAATGTGGAGGAATATAGTATGTTCAGGAAGGTAGTCCTTTCTTAGCCGCTCTCAGCTGAATATACTATAGTCTTTACTAAGAGCGCTTTGAATCAGGAGGACTTATCCAGGGGTTATCACATAAAGGATGCGATGATGGGGTTTCAGGGGCGACTATGGGTTCATGCTGGACCACTGCGCCTGGAAATCATCTGGGACCATCATGATGGAATCACCATTGGTCATTCTTGGAAAGCAAAGACGTTGGAGTTGATATGACGCATGTACAATTGGAAGGGCATACCTGCTCAGGTGGGGCGGTATTGTAAGAGTGTTTAGTCTGTAACTAAATGAAGCTTAACTTCAACCTTTAGCGGGGTTGTTGGTACCAGTCCAGAAAGCTGAAGGGCCCTGGACTTTTCTATCAGTGGATTTCATTGTGGAGACACCTGTCTCTGATGGTTACGATGCCATCATGGTGGTAATGGACCATTTTACAAAGTTCTCCCACTTTGTTTCTTGCAGAACTACAATCGCCATGGCTGAGATGGCTAGGCTCTTCGTCACCCATGTGTTTGCGCTTCATGGGGTTCCCCAAGAAATTATCAGTGACTGGGTCCCCAGTTTACTTCCGTTTTTTGGGAAAAGTTGTGTAAGACCCTTCAGATTCTCCCCTACCGTTTGACTGCCTATCACCCTAATCAGATGGGCAGACTGAACGAGTGAACCAGTGCTTGGAGCAGTTCTTGCGGTGTTACACAGCCGCGGATCATTAATATTGGGCTTCTCACTTCCTATGGCCCAATTTAGTTACAACAACACGTTACATTCTTCAATCAGTTGTTCCCCTTTTTTCGCCAAACATGGCTTTAACCCCCGCCTTTAACATGGAGCCCAGATGTTATTCTAAGGTTGGAGCGTTAGTGGACTTTGCCAAGACTATCAAGAAGGTCCGCCAGGGGGTTTCCACAAGTTTGGAGGCAGCAATGTAAGTTTATGAGGAGAACGCTGATGGAAAGAGCGAGTGGGTCCAGCATACAAAGAAGGAGATCTCGTGATGCTTTGATGCTCAAAACATTCCTATCAAGAAGCCATGCAAAAAGTGGGACCAAAAAGAATTGGCCCTTACCAAATTGTTAGAAAGGTGGGCCATGCCTCATACCAGCTAGATCTTTCCTCTTCATCTCAGATCTTCTCCTGTCTTCCATAAGAGCAAATTGATGTTTTTTGAGGGCCCCACACCAGAGACTCCTGAGGCCTATCTCGTGGATGGGGCGCCTGAGTGGAAGGTGGAAAGTATAGTTGCCTCTCGCCGCGTTAAAAGAAGATTGGAGTACCTTGTATCCTGGAAGGGCTTTAATGCTGCAGAGAACAGTTGGGTTCCAGAATGTGACTGTGTGCATGTCCAAGATCTGATTGAAGCCTTCCACAAGCATTTCCCCCAGGCTGCTGGATCTCAACCCAAACCGACCGTTACCACCATGAAGTTGGCCCCTGCCCACAAGAACTTTTCCCTTGCACAAGCCCCTGGAGGGGGGTTGAGCCCCATCAGGAGGGGAGGGTAATGTCATGGTCACATGACATCATAGTGGGGACCAACCCTAAGGATAAGGCTGGGCGCCAGGAGGCCCATAAGGTGAAGTTACAGGACATCCCTGACCTTAGGCATACACTAGGCCAACGCTGGGTACAGGCAATTTATGCCCAGGTTGGTACTAGTGAGTTCCAAATGCCCAGCACCTTACATCAGCCCAGGCGTTAAAATGGATGGTCTAATTTATTAATGCAGACAGTTCCGTTTGGTTATTCTAGGAATGGGGTTTCAAAACCCATTAAATTTACGAAATGACACATTCAGGTCAGAATCAACTTCAATCAATTACTTGAGTGAAGTTGGTTTTGGCATATTTGACCAATTTGGATAAAAGTGTCTGCCTATTTGTGGGTTGGTGCTTGGTCCCACTTCAGCAAACCCTATATTCCCCCAACATCGTTTAATCATGTTTCCCATGACCAACATCCTTGTTGGTCAACTTCCTAAAAAACATTTTTCCCGTTTTTACATTTTATTTATGATATTCTGAACGCTCCTGTGCATGAACCTTTTCCCGGTGGTCTCACACTCCATTAACCTTGCAGTTTCCCATACACTCAAGATATCCCCTAATGCATTGTTGTTTCTCCCAGGTTCCCTCCAACCTGGGTTGCTTGCCCCCTTTCTCTTTGTGCATTGCGTCGCTTTTGGAAGTTTATTTATTATTAAACTTGCACTTCTCTGCCTAAGTTTTTATTGCTCCAGCACCCTCTTCTGGGCTCTAATAACTATCACACTAATGGCTTTTTCCCTGGCGTTGACTTTGTGCACCGTGTACTACCATGCTGGGAACAGGATAGTTATAGACACTCTCCTTACACTTCTGACTCGGACAATATTACAAACCCACTGTCTTGGCTACTGAACTCACCCTCAGTAACAGTATTCATTTTGAGCTCCCTTACGCCAAACTATGGGCCCAAGTCACAAGGCTTTGTCCCTAGCGCTGAATCACTCCAATCTTGAGAACATCCTAGATTGGGATACCGCTGCTTATGCTCTTCATTTTGCCGACCAAGTTCTTCAAAGTTGGTCCATGAAGCTTCCAGCCTCTCCTGTGTTTCACTGTTCTTTCAGCTTCAGCTTCTGAGAAGCCTGTATCATTGCTTGCAGTATGCAATTCACTCCCTGCACAACTATCTCTTATTTGGAGCTTCCCATCGGTATCTTCCATTGATGGCGTTGATAGGGGGCATGATTTGGACCCCCATTGAGTATTCCTTCTTCATTGCCAGCCCACATGTCTGGTATTCTTGATGAAGCCCATTGTCAGGCGCTCAAGACTAATCTTCCAGCTCTGGTACCATATTGGAATTACTCCTGGCTATTCTCTGACTGCCTCTTTCTATACTATTGCTTTCTCCTTCTTTGGGGTTCTGCGATTAGCTTCTTCAGACATTTTAATTTCCCTTCCCTAGTCACTTTTTTGTAGGAATCTGCGTCCTCTCAAAAAACTTGGTTTTGTGTAGGTCTAGCCCTCACTAGCATCCAATATCACATTGATTTTGATGGGCTATTCATTCCTACTGCTATCCATCCTCTCTCCCCCAAGAGGTGACATAGGTGGAATCATCCCCATATTGAGGACAATTAATAGAAATAAAAATTATAAAACATTATCATTTTTATCTATGCAGTCTATAATCTTTTTTTATAATGTCTTTTATCAATCTTTTATTTTTATTCTTCTTTTTTTTGTGGGACTTGACCTTGCTTTGGTTCAGAGGTTCATCTTTCTTTATTTTTTCCCCAAAATGGGTCCTTAGTAATTAAACCTCCCAGTTTTCTATGGTTCAGAGGTCCTTTTTTCGGACTTAACCATCTAGATTGGTTAAGAGGTCCTTTTTCAGACTTGACCTAATCATCAGGACATGACCAACTTAATGTTTCATTGGTCCTTAGGGAACTCCTTTGGTTTTTTTTCTCAATCCAACGCTTCAGATAATTAGTTTGGACTCAATTTAAAACTCTTCTATCTAAGAGATTCTTGATGGAATAGGCATTAGTTGCCATATTGGCGATAATCTCAAATGGACCTGACCACAATGTATCTAGTTTATTTCTTCTTTAAAACCATGCGTATCACAATAGGCTACTCTTTTGCCTATTCAGTATTCTGCTAAGGCCATTCAGTTCTTATTGTCCGTTAATTTTGCTCATATCCATTTCTTTAATGTAGTATCAAATGCTTATGATTGCATCTCAATCAGGATATCTATCAGTCGGTTCAAGTAAAGTTCAGCACTCATCCCTGATGTTGGTTCTACCACTGAATATAAAATTGGTGGCAACGCGGCCTTCCTCCCATATAACAACCTAACCTGCGTTTTTCCTGTTGCCATATGATGACTGATATTATAGGCAAACGTCACCAAACTCAGGTACATTCCCCACGTGGAAGTCATCCCTGCGACCAGCTTCTCAGCGTTGTGGCCAGCATTCCATTCACTCGTTCTACAGTCCGTTTGTTTCCAGCTGGTAGGGTATTGACATGACTCCTCTGATCCCCATAATCTCATTTAATCTTAGTATCACTTGAGATGTGAAGTTGGTCTCATATAGCTAAGCAGGACCTGCGGACATCCATTTCAATATACTACTAGATCCAGGATGAACTTCACGGTGCTGGTAGAGTCTACTTTTGCCAGGGACTTCTTCTTGATCCATCTTGTAAGAAGAGTGCATATAACTCTCCTTTTCCCAGCGTGGTAGTGCTTGGTGCACAGGGCCAACGCCAGGGAATTAGCCATTAGTGCTAAAGTTATTAGAGCACAGCAGAGGGTGCTGGAGGCATAAAAACTTAAGCAAAGAAGTGCAATCTTGATAAGAAATAACCCTCCAAAAACAATGCAGTGCACAAGGGAAAAGGGGTTAAGCGACCCAGGTTGGAGGGAACCTGGGTGAACCAACGGTGCTTTAGGGGATAGCCTGATTGTATTTAAAATGGCAAGATTAATGGAGCATGAGACCTCCTCAAAGAGGTTCACGCACAGGATCATCTGAAATAACATAAATAAAACATAAAAATGGGAAATTATATTGGTAGAAGTCAACCAACAAGGAATGTTGGTCACAGAAAACAAATTTTAACTTTGTTGGGGAAATTTGGGGTCTGATGAAGCAGTCCCAAGCACCAATTCACCAATAGGAAAACACTAACATCTAAATTGGTAGAATACACTGAAACTGACTTCACTCGAGTAATTGATTGAAGTTGGATCTGACCTGAACGCATAGTTTCATAAATGGAACAGTTTTAAAACCCCCGTTCCTCAATCAATTGAATAGAACCGTCATTTTTAATCAAATAAATTATTTGTTTTAATGCCTGGGCTGGCAAAAGCGGCTGGGAATTCTGCACTTCACTAGTAACAACCTGGGCATATTTGTCTACCCAGCGCTGGTCTAGTTGTGCCTAAGGTCAGGGAGGGCCTGAAGCTTCACCTTCTGGGCCTCCTGTCGCCCAGCCTTATCCTTAGGGTTGGTACCCACTATCATTTCATTTAACCATGACACATCTCATTAGATGGGCGATGGCAACTATTTATGTACTTGGCTCCCCCTGTGCTCATCATCAGCAGTCCCATTACGTCAATGGACACTGTATGCCAGAAAAATCTAGGGTGAAACAGTTGGTATCCAGTTGTATTCTTATGTTGCTTGTGCACCTGGCACTCCATGCAACAAGCTTGATAGTTGGCGGCATCATAGTTGATTTACTCCCAGTAGTAGTACTGGCAAATATAAATTGGTTGTTTTTCTCAGAGCTCCATACCTGACAACCTTATGAGCATATTAAACGATAGCTGCTCTTTCCAATGGCTTCAGGAATAATAACCGCTTCCCATTAGTCATCTTAAACACTTGTTCATCCATGGTCTCAGTGTTCTCCATCACTCTTAAAAGCGCACCTTGGATTTCTCAGGGCTCATTCCTGATTTCACCATCAACCATTCTCTGGAATAGCTCATCCGCCTGCAAGTATACCATCTGGACCATTGGTAACCATGATAAGCCATCCGCATTCTGGTGAGAAGCCCCGCTCAGAGACAATCTTGTAATCATAAGACTGTAGCTTAAGTGCCCATCAGGCCAGTCGTCCTTCTGGTTCTCTCAAATTGTGGAGCCAATGCAACAAGGATTGGTCCATCACCACTTTAAAGTTCGTTCCATGGATATACACCCAAAACTGATTACAGGCGTAAATGACTTCAAGGCATTCACACTCAATTACAGTGTAGTTTCTCTCAGTGACTGAGAGTGTCCAGTTCACATATGCCACCGGATGTTTGTTTCCAAGTTCATCTACCTGGCTTAGTATGGCGCTGATTACCATCAATGAAGCATCAGTTTGTATAATAAACTCTCAATCAAAATTTGAATATTTCAAAATTGGAGAATCTATTAGGTACTGGCATAGCTCATTGAAGGATTCCTGCGCTTCTTCATTCCATATGAATCCTTTTTTCAGATCCTTCAACAGATGGAATAAGGGCTTGGCTATTCAGGCAAAGGTCCCAAATAAATCTTCCGTAGTATCTGACCATCCCAAGGAACACTTGAATGTCTTAGACACTCTTTGGCACAGCCATCCATTCTATGGCTTCTATCTTCTAGGCTTGCGGCTGCAATCCACTAGAGTTGATCACAAATTCCAGATATTCTAACTCTTCTTGAAGAAGTGACGCTTCCTCAGCTTAATCTTCAGGTTAGCAGTGGACAGTCATTTGAATACTTCTTTCAGGTAGTGTAGGTAATTAGTAAACGTCATACTGAACACATTGATAATGCCCAATTATACCAGGATGCACGACAACTTCAAGTTGCTCAGTATAGCGTACATGGCCCTCTGGAACGTTGCAGGCGCATTACATAGACCCTGGGGCATCCTCGTCAGGTAATAGCCTGTGCACATTAATAATCGCTCCTTTTTCTTGTCCTCTTTTGGCAAGTCAATTTTCCAATATCCCAAGATCAGATCCATTGTGGAGAAATAATTTGCCTCTCACAATCAATCTAGTGCATCTTTGATTCTTGGTAGGGGATATGAATCCTTCTTCATAATCTTACTCAGCTTTTGGTAGTCAATCACCACCCAGTTGGAGCCATCCTTCTTCTTCACAATCAGAATCAGACTCGCCCAGGGACTTGACAACAGAACTAGAATCTCATGCTTCACTAGTTTGCTAATTTATATTCCACTACCACTTTGGCCAATTTTGATTGTTAGATCAGTCTCATCCTGATTTGCAAATTTTCCCTGGTGTCAACCTTGTGGATCATATCTCTCGCGCATCCCAAATTGTGGTCATCCTGAGTGAGTACTTCCCAATATTTTTTAAACAATTTGAGAACCTCCTCTTGCTGGCCTTCTGGCAGATCAGCGAGTTGCTCTTGATCAACCAATAGGTTGATACTCTCAGTTACCCCTGCCAGTAATCCCGTTTCATTGAGAGTCCCAAAATCTTGGAATCTCCTCAATTTGGCCATCAGGATTAGATGAACAAATGTGATGATCTGATTTTTCCTGATCTTCATCAGTTTTTCACTTGAATTCGCTAGGAGAGCTCAAATTTCTCCATGGCCCAGCATTATTATCCCAGGAGCCACCCAAGGCTCTACTCTAGACATCCTCCAGGGGCTTCAGACCTCTCCATACAACAGCTCAGGTATCTCTAATATCAGCCCCATGTCAACTATCATCTGAAATCCTGGCGGTATGGTCTTCTCATTCTTGATCCTCAGTGGGATTCCCCGGTTCTCTAGGATTTCCATCAGAATTTCTCGTCACTTCTGACCAACTAATTGGTATTGAATCGGGACATTGCTATAATTGTATATTAAATTGATGAAGTTCTTTCTCATATTCAGTGGAGCTTCACCATCCTTCTGATATGCCAATGATAACTTCTGACCCAATATGGTCAATGTATTATCCTCAAAGTTACATTTAACTCCTTATTTATGTAGAAATTCTGTCCCAATCAGAATGTCATATGTTTGGTTGGCCAAAACTATTGCTAGTGCAGATACCATCAATGACCCAAATCATAGTGGCAAAGCGCTATACGCTCCACAAAAGATAGTGGTTTTTGGCCCAGCTGTCCCATACTCCTTCTTTTGTTCCAAGTCTAGCAAGACCTTCATCCTCTTTACAAAATTGGTCAAGACAATTTTGATGGGCACTCTACTGTCGACAATTGCCCTCACCCACACAAAATTCACTTTTATGTCTATATATGTAAACTCAAAGTATTGCAATTTAGTGTTTACTGAGTGTATAGAGGCATTATTAGCCAAATTGAGGGTGTGAATAATTTTCACTGATAAATTAGGAAATGATTCATTTATCACACTGAGGATGATTGACAGATTAGCTTCATCTAATTGGACTTCAGACGATTCTTTGGGATTCTCAACAGTTCAAATCTTGTACACCAGTTGTCAGGTGTACGACTGGGCAACTTCCTTGATTATCTTGAAATTAATTCCCTTTGCCCCAGATCTGGCCACTGAATTTATGTCCAAATTGACCATTTGATACAGTTGATCCTGTACATCTTCATCCGCGAACAGATCACTGATACCAATTTCTTTGGTCATGATGTCAGGAGGAACAGGCTTCTCTGCAGCTCTAGACTGTTCCCTGTCTAGGCTGTGGGCCCATTTCCCGATTCTTTGGAGGCAGCCAACTCTTTCACCTGGACCATGTTGATTTGATTCTTCAACTTCTTACAGTGCACATCAAAATGTCCCTTCCCACCGCATTAACAGCAGACTTTTCTTTCTTATTCATCCATCTGAAATCTTTGGGCTTATTCCCTGGCACAGTTCAGTTGTTTGACTTTTTAGCACCTTCATTCCCCTTCGTGGGATTCAAATTGTACCAGATTGGATTTGAAACTTCTGTTTGGGGCATCAAAGGTTTCTCCCAAAATTTCAAAGTATCTACCATTTGAGAGGTAGTTATTTCTATTACAAACATGGAAGACATCATGTGGTGCAAATTGTGATAAGGCCAAAGGGCTGCTTGTAAGGCGATTCTGGCATCAAAGTCATCCAGTACATTTGCTCCAACCAGGATTTGTGACTCCTGGTAGAACTGATCTGTGAATCTTGCTAAAGACTCATCTTTATAGAATTGGATTCCCATAAACTCCTGTTTGCACTTTGACATGCGCATCAGACTCACAAATTCCTTCATGATGGCCGCCTTTTCCTCTTCATATGACCAGCTGTCCCCCTCCAGGTGGGGTAACACTAAGTTCTGACAGTTGATGCCTAGGCAATTCCTGACTGTCAACACCTTTTGACGATCACTGTAGTCATACATGGTCATATCAAAAAGTCGGAAAAACGCTGGGGGTGTTATACTGATGAAACATAAGCAATTTTGGCGTTGCCTTAAATTCCTCCAAGTTATCTCTAGATGATTCTCTAGGTCTGGCCACTCAGCTCATCTGAGGAGTGACTTTGGGTTTCATCTCCAAAATGGCAGCAAAAGTGGGCAGAATGTTCCTTAGGGTATTTGACTTCCCAATTATCGTATGAGGACTCCTTTCTTTGGCATCACTTGCCACAATTGTCTCACAATTGCATTTGTGAGTTTTAGGTTCCTTGACTTGTTTAATCAGTCACTCTATATCAGCGCTGAAATTTCTCAAAATAATGCAATCTGCTTCTTGCTCTGTTTTCAGATATAAGACCTCTCAAACTAGGTCCCCTTCTTTCTTCTTTAATGAAGTTACTTTCCCAAGTAACTTGTTCACAAAACTTTCAACATTATTAATCCCTTACTCCATCTTGGTGACTTATTCTTCCAAGGCTGCAAATTCCTGATGATCTTTGAGTTTAGGGCATTCTGATTTACAGTGGCTAACTCCATCCAAAGTTTGCATAAATCGTCTTTATACAACATCCTTATAAGTTCTTCTACTCAACTACACCCATGTAGTGAGCACTAAATTTTAAAAGTTTATTGATCTGTTTATTATTGGCAAACAACCCCAATAAACTTATTACTTCACGGGTTTGGTTCTTGTGCACTTTGTCTGCGTTGTATAGTATATGATATTATTGGTTGATAATAGTATGACGACTATTATCCATAAATGAGTGGAATTCTTATATCTCAGCCCAATGCTCGTCCAGTATTCCCACTCAAAATACTTGAGATGGCTTGATATAGGGATTCATTCCCTCATTCTGTCCAACCCAATCTTCTCTGAAATTCCCTGGTGACAGTCTCTTCAATCCAACCACAGTCAGCAGCCATCCCAAATTGTTTCTCCTTCTTCTCTAGATCCATGCTCAGATCTTTACTCTTTTCTCAAAAGAGTCTCCCAATTATCACACACAGCAATAATATCCTTGAGAAGAATAGAACAATTGAAAGATGATAATAGTTTAATATTAAACTATATACCAAACAAAAAGCTATAGAACTGCTTTACTGTAACCTGTTTTTTTATTATGAGTGAATTCTAGGTAATTTATAGTAGGATTCGGTCATATAACTCTTGGTTGACACCTCTTCAATGAAATGGCAGCTATTACCATCAAATACCCATCCTCATCTCATCAGCAATGGTCTTCCCCATCCAGGCTAGGATTCCGTCTTTGGACATCCTCAAGAACTAAATGGAAAGAGTCAGAAAACGTGTCCCTAATCTTTTCCTTTCAATCCAAGTGAACCACCATATTTTGCTAGTGACCTGCTTAGGTAATGGGACTTATTACCCATCAAGGCAAGTCACGAACCAACTGATCAATTTTCTAGTTGCAGGAGCCATCACTAACCTTGCAACTTGCTACTAACATTTCTAATCAGTCATTGATGAAAACTGACCAATCACAATTGGTACACCTGATAGTTAATTACTATCAGATGCCCCTATTTCATTGGCAACTCCGCCCAATGAGATCTTAAGTATTTGTCTGGATTGATCCCCAATGGATATGACCAGTCAAATATCCCAAAATTCCCCAAACATAATTACTCAAAAATTAGGGCCCACCTATTTCCAATTCATCTCACATTAAGAAATTATCCCCTAGCGATTCCTGGTAATCTAGCAGGCTGGAAATATGGGCAAAGATCCCAACGCCAGCCCAGGCCAGAGGTAAGTTCTCTAGATGAGAGTTACCATCATATTTCATACAGGATGTCCAGCCATTCCTGAGGTATGGTATTCACATAATACTTCTATTTGTTGGGACCCTTTAGGCACATAAAGGCATTTCTTCTAACAGACCAAACGTCATTTCAGAGAGTATTCCTTAAGGTACCATCCACTATTCAAATCCTGACTCAGGTCAGCCTTCACACCTTGACAAAACGCACCTTCTTTATGGGCTTTCAAAATACTATCTTCCCATCCCACCAAAATCAGGTGAGAGAGCTGATCCACTGGGTTCCATGTTTTTAGTAAAACCTGTGTGTTATACTCTGTGTTCTCCACCTCTTCAGGCATAAAGTCAGGGCGATGACTTAGAAAATGTGGGACCACAATAACCTTCCCAGGCTTGTATCCAATTTTCAGGTTATGATCAGAAAGGGTAAGGGACCATCTAGCTTGCCTCTGATTTAGCTGGCGCGGAGTAAAAATTATGTCAGGTTCTTATGGTCAGTCATGATCTTCACGGGGTGTTTTGCTCCACACAAGTACCATCGCTAGTGTTTAAGGGTCTGAACAATTGCCAGCATTTCTTTGTCATAGATTGGGTAGTTACATTCAGCAGGGATAAACTTTTTGGAATAGTAGGATATGGGATGAGGTCTACTATCATCCCCCTCCTGCAATAAAACCCCCAAGTGCATATTCAGAAGCGTCAGTCTCAACCAACAAGGGCTTATCATAGTTTGGCATGGACAACACTGATGCAGAAACAAAGGCAGACTTTAAGTCAGCAAAAGATTTTTCGCCGCTTGGTACCATTTATATGGAGCACCATCTGATGTGAGCTGTGTCAAGGGTAATGCAATAAAAGAAAAGCCTTTGATAAAATTCTACAAAAGTTTGCCAAACCCAAGAAGCTTTGAACTTCCTTCTGGCTATTAGGTGTAGGCCAAGATGTGATAGCATCTACTTTGCTAGATGCCATGGTAAACCCACTCCTTCCCACAACATAACCAAGAAATTTAACTCTTTTTCTGAGCAAACTTACACTTTGAAAGCTTGACATGAAGGTTATACTCCCGGAATTTTTTATAGATCAATTGCATATGTTGAAGATGTTCCTCTTGAGAATTGCTATACACCAAAATATCATCCAGGTAAACCACGCAGAACTGGTCCATGTACCACCCAAAGCTGTATTGATCATTTGTTAAAATGTACTTAGTGCGTTGCAAAGGCCAAAAGGCATGACAAGATACATAAACAACCTAAAAGCGTCTTGAAAGCTGTATTTCATAAATCACCTTCCTTAATCCTGATCTGATTAAATGCATCCCTCAGATCCACCTTTGAAAAGATAGTATCCCCAAAAAAACTGATTGCTCATTTAGTCAGCATCAGGTAAAGGGTATCAGTTCTTTATGGTGATATCATTCAACTTTTGATAATTTATGCAGGGTCACAAACCTCCATTTTTCTTGCTTACAAATAAAAGTGGAGATGAACATGGAGACTAAGAAACTTTAATGAAACCTTTTCACAACATAGTATCCAAGTACTCATATAATGCCACCTGTTCCCATTGGTTGCAGCTATATATTGGTCCATGAGTAGGCTGCTTCCCTTCTACCAAGTCTATTGAATGATCAAAAATGCTTCAGAATGGCAGAATATTCGCCTCTTATTCTCTAAACACTTTAGACCATGCTTTAAGATATGCTGAAATTATTTCTTTACATGCCTCCAATAGAACCTTGAGAGATTCCGCAGCATACAACCCTGGAAACATACCTTTACTCAACGCTCATTCTTCTCCCTTTCCATTTAATTTGACTGTGACAGTGTTTCTACCATAGTAATGTTGGAGCTCCATCTGGCCTAATCATGGAAAGCCAAGGATTACAGGCTGAGGAGTACTCTTTAGAATCCAAAATTAAATCTCATTTATCAGGGAATCGATTATTAGACTTATGGGATGTGCACAAAAGTAGGCAATGGACTGCTCCCCATTTCCCAGGGTTATGGCCAGTGTTCTAGTCCCAGTTGGAACTCCCAACTTTTTTATCATTTCCTCTGATATAAAGTTCTGGGAGGCCCCACTATCTAGTAAAGCCTCAGTATGGAATATAGTATCACCCATTATCAAACGATAGGCAAAACAGGGTAAGATTAAATTTCATATTTTAATGAAAAGGTAACTGATGAAGCTTTACCTTTCTTTGGACATTGGTAAACTAAATGACCAGGATTATGGCAAGAATAGCACAATACTTCCTTGTAATGGCATTGATATTCTTCATGGCTCATGTTTTAATTTGCTTTTGTAAGCAGAATATTGCCACAGGGGAGTTCTACCCATAACCAGATTTGCAGTGATTCCAATCAATTATTTTAAAGGCAGGGTGATGGGGTGGTGTCTGATCAAATCTGACATATTACTTTCTAACCCTTGTCTGAAGTAAAGTGCTCCCATTTCATCATCTAATTCAGTCTTCTGGAAGATCTCCATAAACTTCTGCTTATATCACTCAACAGTTTGACCTTCCTGACAAAGGTTCATCAAGGCAATGTGTGCCTGTAATCTGGTACTAGCAGGAGTTGCTGCAGCCAGCAACTGTATTTAAACTCTTTATAATTTATGCACAAATTCTCATTTTCTTCCAACACTTTGGTAAATCAACCCAAAGCGTCTCCAGAAAGCTGAGAACCAACCACCATTACATTCTGTGTATCATCTGGTAGTTCTCAGGATATGCTTTAAAATACACCCCCAAAAATGTAAGTCCTCCTTTTACATCAGCTAATGTTAATTTTTTTAGGCAATGGAACCATAGGATAGTTTATAGGCGCATGGTTTCCATAGTCACTATTTGAACTTGACTTGGTCCTATTGCTTCTTTATAAGTTGTATCATCTTGTTTTATGGAGAAAAACATCTATGCCAATGTCTAGTAACCTTTCATCAATAAAGCAAATGATAAAGCTCCCAGTAATAAAAACGTGGCAGGATATACTTTGTAAAACTTGGCGGTCAAATTGTCAATGACTGGTACTACTTTATTCTAGTTTGTGATAGCAAGCTGTGAACTTGCTAACCCTGAGCTAAAGGTCCAGTATAACAAAGGGGCAGTGAGTACCATATAGAGAATGGCAAGGGCAATTAGGTGGTTTAGCTTTAAAGAAGGAAGAATTGCTTCGACCACTCCCATTCCCGTTAAAGCCAGTACACCAGCTATATTTGAATGTGGAAGTAGAGGAAGAGGGATCTGTTCAGGTATAGGTGTTTCTGCACCCATAGTTATAGGTTTTATGAGTTAATTGGTTAGACTGTATAGCTTATTTACTATATGGTATATGGAACTGTTATAATAAAAATATGTACTTAAAGAGTTTAGCATATAATAATATTTTATTGACTGCAAAGACTAACCATCTGAATAGTCTAGATTTATATCACATCCAACTTCCTAGACTTTCCTAAGCTTAATTGATTTTTGAATGGAGCACTATAATCCTTATGAGCTTATGGGATTACATCTTGCATGTGATTTTAAAAGCAGTGGGAATCATCTCAGTCTCATTGTAAATTCATTTTGATGCAATTAATCAACTCAATATCATTGCAATTTAGGGTAAATTTAAGCAATTAATTGAATGAAACTCATTACAATTATGATTTGATATGCAAATAATTGATCTAACTTCAGCAAAAATCCTCTTGATCTTATGAATTGTATCTGAAATCTCAGGAATTCCTCTAATGTCAGGCTTTACCCTGACAGAGATATTGTCATCAGCAGAAGAGATCAAATCGAGTAAAATATTGCTGAAACACACTAATTTTATGATGCACTTCAATATCCAATATTGTTTCCATGAGAAGAGGATGGAAATTATCTCAAATTGTATCAAACTCACCCCATCACAGGTGCTGCGACAACAAAAAATGTCAGTTGTATGGATTTTTATGCATAGCATATCATAATTTGAGCTTAACAATCCAACCATATCCTGAAGTGTCATTAACTTTTCTAACAATTCATTGCTGGTATTTATATATGAATGTTGGTATATATATATCTGTTTTATAGACTCTGACACCATTTGACTGATTGTGATAAAACTTTGGTAAGTTGTTGTGTGCATGCCTGAGAAGGTTTATGAATTTTTTTAAAAAAATTATAGTAAAATAAAAAAGTTTTATATACATGAAGTGAAAACTCTATTATTTACTTTGATGATATTCACTATATTGTTACAGCTGAGCAGTTTGGAATTTGTTTAATTTGATATTTTGTATAGTTTATTGTGTGGTTATTGGTTTTTGGCTAATTAGCAAGTTAATCTAAATCAAAGCTGAATCAAAAACCCCAATTGATTTTAAAAATACCTACCCTAGAATAATCAACTCATCTTTTGTCTCTAAACTTAAATTTTAATAAGGTCAGTTATTTGAATTCTGGCACAATTGCTTTTATTTAACTACTTTTTATCATTTTAACCATTTATATAGTTAAAGCTAATATTGCAAGTGTAATTAAAACCAAAAAATTGTGAGCTAATATAGCAATAAATATAAATTTAAGGATTTTGTCTATATATAAAAATGGATATTGGTACATATATCTATACTAGAACTCCATGTGGAGCAGTATAGCACTGGATTACTATACAGTGCATTTATCCCAGGTGATTACTTAAGATTATATATATACTAGAGCCCCATGTGAGGTGGTATAGCACTGGATTGCTTATACAGTTAATTATTTACCTTGGAATTAATAGGTATATAGTTATAATTATAGCCATATATTCAACTTGCTGACCTCCATCTATTTAACTGGTAAAATATATTCACTGACATACTGACTGACTGACATCTGAAACCTTTGAGTCTGATAGGTTTAAAATATTTGAGTGAGTGGGTGAAAATTGGCAGGATTATCTAAGAAATCACCAAATTGCTCACCTGAAACAATCAAGTCAGATAGTTTCTATCTGTTTAGGTGAGTTGGTGAGAATTGGTGAATATTATTGAATAATACATCAAATTGCTCAACCAAAACTAAACAAAAATCAATGCTAAAGTTTTAAGTAGATTAAGTAGTTAGTATAATCAGTTTACCAGTCACAAGGCAACAGCAAAGCTGTAAGTCCAAGTGGCTTAAACATAGTACTGGTACAGCCTTTAGGCTGTCAGTGTGAGCTCATAAATAAATCTGACAACGTTGGGTAACTCTACAATCAGAAACGTGCACTTTATATTTTTTTATTTTTTCATTTACCCAGACTGAGCCACAGCAACGAGTGGCCGGATACAGCTAGTTTAAATATATAAAATTTTTTGGAAAAAAGAACTTCCTGAAAAAAGCTTTAAAAAGTATGAAATTATTGAAAAATTATGCCTCCTCAATAAAACCCTTTTTAAAGTCAGCACCGTTTTAACCTGACTTACAAAATTTTGCTCACAAATAAAATTTATATCTTACTAGCCGATTTACCCGTACTTCGCTATGGTGTCTAAAATTTCATATTTTCAATTTATTAATTTAGATTTTATATTATAGATAAACAAAACCACTCAGCCAAATCTAATTTCTCAATCGAATCAACCAAAAACCACCAACCACTTTGGTAAACCTAAAAGAAATTATCAAAACAACCAATAACTAATTACCCCTCAAAACTAAACTGTGTC
This sequence comes from Massospora cicadina, assembly GCA_022478985.1. NCBI lineage: Eukaryota > Fungi > Entomophthoromycota > Entomophthoromycetes > Entomophthorales > Entomophthoraceae > Massospora > Massospora cicadina. Next base: position 49,069 of record JAKSZP010011085.1, read on the forward strand.
CTATCGATTCGAACAAAAGCCATCAACCACTCGGCCAAACAAAAAAATCCTATCGAATCAATCAAATATCACCAAACTGCTACCCGAAACATCTCATTATACTTAAAATCATTGAGTTTGTGACATCTTTTTTTTTTAGTACTAGATGGTCCCAACCCGAGGGTGTGACATATCTTCCAAATTACTAAATCGACTTCTACTTAATTTGCCAAGAGTATTTTATTAATTAGGTGACCCAAATTAGGCAGGTTTTTAAAATATATAAACCTAACATCCAGATATCCGTGCTTCGCTACGGTATTTAATTTATCAAATGATAAGCTCACATTGTAGCCTATAGGCTGTGCCAGCACTACTCTCAAGCCACTCGGACTAACAGCTTCGCTGTTGCCCTCGTGGCTGGTGAGCTGATTATCCTAACTACTTAATCTACTTAAACTCTAATACTGATTTTTGTTGAGTTTCAGGTGAGCAATTTAGTGAATTATTCAATAATATTTGTTAATTCTCACCCACCCGCCCAAATAGTTTGAACCCATCAGGCTCGATAATTTCAAATTCGATCTTATTTGCCAATTCTTACCCACTCACCCAAATAGATTAAGCTTATCAGACTTGATTAGCTTCAGATGAGTAATTTGGTAGATTTTTCAATGATATTTGTCAATCCTCACCTACTCGCCCAAATAGATTGAACCCATCAGGCTCGATAATTTCAGATTCGATAAAGTTTTGCCAATTCTCACCCACTCGCCCAAATAGATTGAACCTATCAGACTCGAAGGTTTCAGATGTCAGTCAGGCAGTCAGTGAATATGTTTTATTAAGTAGAATGTCTGGATTGGGTCCAAATGTAAACTATAGGCAACTTAAAATATACAGTGCTGAGTATATATTATAAATGCCTATTATAAGTCAATTAAAATACAGCACTGACTTCAAAAAGAGATTTATTGAGGAGGCATAATTTCTTGATTATTTCATACTTTTTGGAGCTTTTTTTAAAGGATGTTCTTTTTTCCCAAAATTTTTAAAGGTCCTTTTTTCCAAAAATCCTTTACCCCTAGTTCTTTTCCCCAAAAAATTAGTATATTTTTAAAAGTGGCTCTTTTTCCTACTTTTATTAAATATTACTATCTCTATATATCCTTTTTGACCCCTTACTATTTCTCTACAAAATTAAAACTGATTGTATATATATTATATATAGTATCTATAAACAAATATACTAATAATTTATTTTATTAAATTTAGTTGATTTTATTGGTCAAATTATATTAACTTTACTGACTGCCATCTACAATATTTCATTTTATTGAATTTAGATGATTTTATTGGCCAACGTATGCTGAATTTACTAATTGCCATCTACAGTAATTCATTTTATTAGATTTGGTTGCTTTTATTAGTCAATTTATGGTAAATTTATTGATCACTATCTAAAATAATTTATTTTATCAAATTTGGCTGATTTTATTGGTCAAATTATGCAAAAAGATAGCTAATATGATGATTTAAGCTCGTCCCGCTATGATCTCATACTTGCCTGATTTTGAACATAACCCCTAGCCATAGGACATATCAAAAGCGCTTCAAAGCTATCGCTTCACAGATTCCGGAATTAAGTTTATCCGGAGTTGTATTAGTCTCACAAGTATCCATCGCTTCCGAGCCCATTTTGATATACTTGCTAAATTAATGGTCAGATACTTGACCAATACTTACAAAAGTAAAATGGGACCTAAGTTGGAGCATCCTCTATTTTTGAAGATGATCATCCAAATTGGTCCAGTATTTTCAGTTATGCGCGAACAAACAGAAAAAAAAGAAAAAACATACCTACAGGTCGAATTGATAACCTCCTTTTTCAAAGTCGGTTAAAATGGATGTTGATATATATATTTGTTAGCTATAGTCTCCGACACCGTTTGACCGATCACCATGAAAGTTGGAACATATAAGTATTTTTTCATGGAGAAGTTTATAGATTTTAAAAATTATTATTTTTATATTAAAATAAAAAGTTTTATATGTAACAAGTGAAAATCTTATATGTTTTTGTTGGTAATCGGTATAATGTTACGGCTGAGCAGTTAGATATTCGGTTGATTCGATATTTTAAATGATTTTGTTAAGTGGTTAATGGTTATTTGGCTAATTAACAAAATAATCTAAATTAAAACTTTGAATCAAAAACCCAATTGATTTTGCAACTATCTCCTCTAGCATAATTGGCTCAGCTTTTGGCTCTTAATTTAAAGTTTTATAAAGGTCAGTTGTTTGAATCCTGGCACAATCATTTTTATTTATCACTTTTTATCATTTAATTTAACTCTATATAGCTGTTTATTCAAGGTAAGCTGAGCAGGTGGCAAAATTACCAAAAAGATAATATAAAATAAAATGGGCCAAAATACGCAAACGAGCAAAACAACACCAAAACCTAACTTAAACCAATTAAACAGGCTGTCAACGGCAAACCGTTAGATGACCACGGCGGAGGAGGAGGGGGGTCAGAGGGCTCCTCACTTCAAAAATTAGCAATGTTTGGGCCCAAACAGAAAGAAAGATTTAAATCCATCTTATCTATATGTATAAAAGAGAAATACCACTGACTGACTCCACACAATCTCCAAAAAATACTAACCTAGAAACTTAAAATCTGGTATGTAGGTTCCTTATGTAATTTAGGTAAGCACTAAAAAGTATTTTTTAAATCTAAAGTAAAATAAAAAGTTTTATATATAACAAGTGATTATCTTGTATGCTTTGATGGTATTTGCTATATTGTTATGGCTGAGAGTTTAATCTATAATATAAATTTAAAATAATTAATTTGAATCATCTGAAATTATATAGATACTATAGCAAAGCATGGGTAACACTGCTAGCTATAATATAAAACTTAAATTAATCAGTTCAAATCAGCAGATAATGAATAAACCCAAGCAACGTCAGGTAACTCCACTAGTAATATAGATTATATATATGTATACTAGCGGAATTACCCGTGCTTCGCTACGGTGTCTAGAATTTCAGGTGATTTGAATTGATTAATTTAGATTTTATATATAGTTAAGCAATAACTACTCATCTAAATCTAATTGCTCAATCAAAGCAACCAAAAAGACCAACCACTCAGCTAAAACTAACTGAACTTATCAAATCAACCAATAACTAATCACCTCCAAAGCTAAGCTGTATCCTATCGATTCGACCAAAAACCATCAACCACTCGGCCAAATAAAATAAACTTATCAAATCAATCAGATTCTAAATTATTTTAGCTTTTATATTGGTAGATAGCTATCAATAAGTTCAGAAACCATTAAACTTATCAAAAATTCCAACCTCCAACCACTTAGCTAAAATCAATTAAGTTTGCCAAATTAATTAAACCATCAATCTCTTATCTGAAACTATTGAGCCTATCAAATCAACCAAAAAATAAACCACCACTCAGCAAAAACCAATTATTGAACTTACAAAACAGCCAAAAACTACCAACTAAATATTAAAGCCTATGAAACTATTGAATTAAATGAATATGAAAATATACAGCCAAATTGCTATATAGTTACCATTAGAAATATACGTTCTAGATCTTGCATAGAACTGATGTTTAAATTATCTCTATATATTATTTCTCAAAGGTGTTTTTTGTCGGTGTGAAATATCTCCCTTAATACTGTATCAAAATTAATGTTTGATACACCATTTTGAAGATTATTTTTACCTCTAATGACAAAAAATAAGTAAATATCTTAAAATTAATGTTTTCATTAAAAAATTATATTTTAAAACTTATATTTTAAAAATTTCATTTAAAAATTACATGTATAAAGTGTCATGGTGGTGCCGAAGTCTCTGAATAGAATAGAATAAACGTATAAATAACGTACAAACAACGTATAAGTGTATAAACAACGTGTCAATCAAATTAAAATAAGTAATACAACATTTGCAAAAGCAGTGGAGCACTATTCTAACCTCAATAATATTGAGGTAGCAAGCGTTTGTTGTCATAATTTCTGAAAAAAAGTAAATTTTCTTATAAAAATAGTAAGTTTTTTGTTAAAAAATTAGTAAATATACAAATAATGTGAAAAATATTTTCATTTGAATTAGAAAAAAATTTATTTTGAAACATATATCACACTATTTGTATATTTACTAATTTTTTATTAATATTTTTTCACAACTTCAAAATTAGTTTTTTTATTTAAAAATTATATTTTATTTTTGTTATGTTAATACCAGTTTGCATCATTCGTTATTTGCAATAATCTATTTTTATTGATTAAGTACTATCCATAGGATAGTCGTATAAGGAATCCTATTACCAGAAGTGATGCGAAGTATTCTCGCATGGGTCACCTAGTATGATTATATTAAAAATTTATATTAGCATTCCGTTCCCAAATTTTATAGAATACTTGTGCCAAGTTTGGTAATTTTTGGTTATTTGCTCGAGATAATGCATCTATATAAACAAATTAACATACTGATTCTTTTGTAAATAAAATTTAAGTTTAATTCTTGTTGATACCCAGTTTAACAGATTTGTTTGTGGGCTTAAAGTTCATCTGATAATCTTATATTTTTTATATTTGTAGATGGTTATCGATAAAATTAAGTAATCAAATTATACTGAATCAGGGGAGGATACCCTAGTGGTAGAATATGGACCCTCTACCGCTGCTCCCCCGAGTTCGATTTAGGTACTGGAACTTTGGGTAGGGGACGATTATGACTGTGTTGGCGTTGCGCACCAATGCCCCGAACCGAGATAGCGAATAGCAAAGGCGGTCCATGGAGTTCCTGGCCTATCATACGCCGCGCGTGGAGGCTTTCCGGATTTTATCCTCCTTTCCCACTCACTCGATTTCCCTTAACCGGTGCGGCATCGTCCCCAGGTCGGCCCACCTCGAATAAAATAAAATAATACTGAATCAATATAAATTTACCAACCATTCAGCCATACCCAATTAAGCCTATTGAATTAACTAAACCACTAAACCACTTAGCTAAAACCATTAGATTAAAAATCAACCAATCACCAACCGCTTCATAAACCAAAACTAAATGTATCGAAACAACCAAAATCATCAACCGCTTACCAAAACCAATTAAATTATCGAATCAACTAATCACTAACTTCTTTATTAAAACCGTTAAGCTTAATCAACCCAAAACCACCAACCGCTCGACAAAACCATTTAAATTACCGAATCAACCGAATATCAAACTTCTCAGCCATAACAATATACCGATTTCCATTAAAAACATATAAAATTTTCACTTGTTACATATAAAACTTTTTATTTTACTATATAAAATTAAAAAACGGGCTTCAAGGTGCACACGGACCCCCTCCCTTCCACCTATAGCCAAATTTTCAGAGCTCTACATGCTCTAGTTTTGGCTGGGCATCGTGCACATACACATTTGCTTTTATATATATAGATTATGCCAGGATTCGAACAACTGACCTTTTATAGAGTTGAAGTTTAAAGCCAAAAGCTGAGTCGGTTATGCTAGATTTTTTTTAAACTCCATACTTTATTAAATAGATTTAAGGGAAAGTAAGAGGGGAGGGCAGAATACATGTGATTTGGCTGAGGGTAAAAAAGACCAGGGATTTGGGCCGCTAGAGTTCTAGCACCTCCGACCATTGCTGATCAGCGATCGCCATTGCTAGCCACGGTTCTAGCAATGGCGGGCTTACAGGCCATACTATTCTCAGATGATTAGTAGCTTTATTGCATGCGATGAGCAATCCAGCAGGGAAAGCCAAACATGTGGCCTTATAACACCCAGGGATTATGCTCGAGAATTTTGAGATCTGGCAGAGCTGATCAGAGATAATCCAAATGGTCTTCAATACCAAACCTCTGTGATAGGGGCACTCGTTGCTCATAACCTTGGTGATGAGTGCACAGTGAATTATCTATACATAATAATGGTAAATGAAGGCTCATAGTTGGATCAGAGCTATTCTCAGGGTTTTTGTAAAGAACAGGTCCTGTATCATAGTTGGATGATATAATAGTAGGCACTGATGATAGAGATAAGGCTGAGTGACAGGAGGCCCAGAAGATGAAGCTTCAGGCTCTCCCTGACCTAGAGCACACCTTAGATCAATGCTGGGTGCAGGCCAAGCATATCCAGGTTGATACTGATGGGGTACAAAATACCCAGCCTCTTATCTCAACCCAGGCCTTGAAACAAACAATTTATATTTTAAATGGAGATGGTTTGATTTGCTTGGCTAGAGAGCAAGGGTTTGAGTCCCACTCCAGCTATAAAATTTTAACTTCAGGTAAAATAAGGCTTCAATCAATTACTCAAGTGAAAGCACTTTCAGTATATTTTACCAAAATGGATGGAAGCATCTGTTTATTGGAGCGTCAAGGCTTGGGTGCATTTCTGCAGAACCTGAATTTCCCCAGCCCATTTTAAATATATTTTTGCGACCAACATTCCTTGTTGATTGACTTTCTTATTAAAACCCCCATTATTTTACATTTTTTCAATGGTTCCTTGGGCAAACTTGGTGGTGGACCTCTTTGGGGGAGGTCTCCAACTATGTGGGCCACTACCTTATCTTGCAATTTACCAAAATCTCAGGGGCACCTGTGGGCTGCCCAGGTCCCCTCCAGATTGAGGCACCCAAAGCCCCTGATATCCAGCCACACTTAATTATGGATGCCCCTCTGGGGTCCACTCAAGCGGTGATATTCCTTACTTACCTGGTATTTTATGTTGCTCTTTACACACTTGCCTGGGGTACCCTTTGCACTGGCACCACTCGAGGTGCCTTCCTACCCATTCTTTTAACAGCTAGTTCCCTAGCAATATGGGTTTGCATCCTACATCACCTTACTGGGAATGAGAGAGTTACAGACACTCTCTTGACATTAGTCAATCAACCTTTTT